>JAHWFP010154267.1:29287-72524 GCA_023313725.1 Lithobius niger | reverse complement strand
GTTATTTCTAGTGTATGATTTTCGCTGTTGGCTAATTTCCAATTTTCCTTATTATAAATCATTAACATGATCACCGGGTAGTAAGGGTCTAACGCTTAGCAGCGTCTTACTAGCCAAATTTGACACCTAGATCCTTACAGTCAAAGCTTGTCCGTGTTCCTTACAGGTTTTGACTTTTAGACCCTTACTTTTAACTTTTAACGATACGTTTTTGTTTATTAATAATATTTGATTCAGTACCGTATCGCACATTCTATCCAGAAAACATGGTCATATTTTATACTTTTTCATCGGATTTCACTGCAAAAGCAGTAAGAGCATTTAGTCATCAGCCGTTGCTGACTGCCTACTCCCATAACGGAAGACTTCTGAATGGCAACAAGGGCAATTAACTGACTGCGACACAAGGCCAACCCTTGTTACATATACTATACCCTGGTTGGAACGAAGATACACTCAAGCCAGAACTGAATAAGAAATGACCGGCTAAGATAAAATCTGTGTGCCTCATGCGAGGTACGAAGCTTTTATCCTAATCGGTCAGAGTCTTTAGTAATTTATCTCAGAAACCTTAACACTTTGGGATATAGGGGGCATTTCGTCATAAAGGTAAGCCACATTAAAGTAAAGATTTGTTAATGATTCCTTGGTGGAAATTGTGAAAAATAAACGACTAATGTTCTAAATGAAAAGATTTTTTTAACCGTGTGTCTTCTCTTTTTTGTAATTTCGAAACAACACGTAATTACTTTAACTCTGATAACTGTTTAGACTTACGAACCTGAATCCCAGATAGAGCGATAGTAACCTTATTAGGTCTACCATAAAACCTCCATATTGATAGGTCGATCCGATTTTCTTGAATGAACAATCAGGAGGGTACTGTAATAGAGAAGTAATGCTAATCTTTCTCATATTTAACAGACACAGTGAAAATACTGAAACATCGTTTGGAATTGGTGTCAAAATTTGAAATTGTCGGGTTCTCTAATTTAGGTAAAGGTGTAGTGCACGATTAAAGTGCATAAAATAACGAACTTTTGCAAAGGGTTGTGCAATGTGCAATCCGTTGAAAGAAATAGTTCTAGTTTTCATTAAGACACAGGAAGCATTTTCCTAAACTGGCCTTACAGCTAAGCAGTCGATTAGACCAAAAAAGATCCATTCCACTGATAGTCATATAAGCATCATAGTTTAGAAACAGTGCTAAGTGATGTGTAGATGAGAAAAAAGTTTGCCAATGGCACAAATGAAGTGGTGAGAAAGTTATGCTCTCTATTGTATTGCTTTTAGTCAGTGACTTTTCTGCTTACGCTTTTTGTTTTTAGCACTCTGTGTAACGACCATTTGTTAATTACGTTGACGTAAACAATCCTAATGAAGAACAACTGTAGGTCCGCCATCTTTAGATGGTGGGTTCAGTGGAAAATATTGCCTCTTGTAGTCGAAGAGTCTGATGCTTAATCGGTGATATCATAGTGATCGATTGCAATATTCACTATGCATTTTGGCGAGCTGTGGTGATTGCACTGAGTTCTCTGATAAGTTTAGTTAAGTGACATTGGTACGTTTTCTGATGACTCCTTGCCTTACGAAAAAATTACTTTAGAAATTTGTCCTAGTTTGCCCTTTCTAGTACCTTAGAATACTAGTTATCACTAATTACACAAATAACAAAAAATATGCCTAATTACGTGAAAATGTAGGCCTAATATAATATGGTGCCATTAGTAGAAAGTTACTAATTGTTGCTATAGTACTTAATAAGTAATTCAAAAATAATCTAAATTTTAACATTGTACCCCATCAACTCTTGCTTCAACTAGCAAAACGATTAAAAGTCAATTGAGTTCGGTTAGTGGTAACTAATAGGTTTGCATCTGCATTTTGTAATTCCCTTAACCGGTATTTGTTGTGATATCTTTAATAATCATACAGCAAACCAAGAATTGGATAGGGACAGAGTTAACATTTGGGACTTGCAGCAGAATCAGCGTGACGAGCAAAAGTGGAGGGCTGCAGTGGCCATATTTTGCCCAAAATTCCATTATTTCGTCAAGTTTTGACTGATTTTGACATTCGAATATATCATTTTAATCGTCAGGCCGAGACTGCTCGATTGGTAAGAATCAAATCAATAAACTAAAGGCCACGGAAGTTGTTTAGTGAAAACCATTAAAGATTTGGATAATCAGCTTTCAAACAGATTGTCTTTGAATAATTTATTTCCATACACTATCGCGGACATGTCATGGCAAAAAATTCTGCTACTGGGATCTTGACTATTTTCTTCCAACACGCTAGGGAGCACCGTACATGTTCTGCTGAAAGACGCTACTTGTAATTAGGCCTATACTTGTGCAATTAGGCCTGCATTTATGTGATTAGTCCTATATTTGCATTATTAAACCTATTTTTGTTGTTGCGGTTACACCTGTATTTGTGTAGTTAGCCCTATATTTGTGTAATTACTATAAGTCTATGGTATACCAAATTTAGTCAATAAGATGCCACATAATTTAATTATACTGCAGAGCAGAAATAAAATGTGGAAAAGGTAATAAATTGTACATATTAATAATGACATAAATATAGTTTAATGATACACCTAAAGACAATTGTTCTGTTTCTAAATATTTCCGTATTTCATTAGAGGGTAAATATTGAAAAGCTAAATTTGGGGTTAATTGTCTCAAGGGTCATAAAGTGTTCTAATATTGAATATAATTATTAATAATATTATTATAGCACAATAGTTTGGGGAAAAATTAACTCATTATGTGGTAAAAAAGAGAAAAACTTAACATAGACAAACAAATAAAAAAATACTTTTCATAACCAGAACACTGACACTTTCTGAAATAACTTTGCTGACTGTTACTAACAAGAAGTTCCAAACTTAAAATGTACAATAAATGGTTCAAAACCTAAAATTTCATATAAAAAGTTAATCCACATCTCAACACAAACAAGATGGAAAACACTACTTAAATACTTAAACCTACTCTATATGATACTCTTAGAATTATCAGTAATATAAAATTAAAAAATCTTGTATACATGGCGGTTTGTTTATGGATTTTTTTAACTAAAGAGAAAACAGCATACTTTATGCAAATTTTGCTCTCAGCTATTATTGAAACTGAAATATGGCCTTCCAATATGATAGAAAAAACAAGTACTTGGACTATACATACCATTCGCCTTACTTCCAGTGTTAAATACAGGGTCATTCATAAAGTACTGAAAATAGGCCTATATAATGTAGGTCTATGAAATGTAGGCCTATACTATAGGGATGCTTAATTTTATTAGCACGTGAAACAAAAGCCTTTGTTAAATCTAATAAAGGCTTCCTATGTGCATTCCTTGAATTACTTGTGTGGATCTCCATCTGCACTTTATGGGTCGTTTTGTAATTGTGTTGTAGCAAACTGCATGTTGTCAGGTCGTACGTGTAGTATTCCAATTCCGTCGTAGCCACCTTCTTTGAACATAGAAGTTGAATGCTAGGTTAGAACGTGTAGGCCTGTGAGACATTCCCCCGAAGTACACTATTGAGGAGCGGATTGAACTGTCCTGCTTTGTGGCATGGAGAGAGCCAATTTCCAAACCATTGCAGAAGTTATTGACCACTTTCACGCCCGCCATCCAGACTGAGATAGACCGTGTTACAACACAGTCAATAATTTGTTGCGGAAATTTAAAGCAACAGGGTGTGTGGCAGACTACTGGGGAGCATGTGGTCGTCCACGTTCGGCTACAGATGAAGAAAGTACACTTGCCGTAAGTCTATCGAAGCAAACCCTCGAACTTCACAACGAGACTTGCCCAGCATATTAATAACAACCAAACAGCCATCCATAGAATCCTTAAGAAACAGAGGTACCATGGATACAAACCCAACACTCCACAACACTTTGATGAGGAGGGCTATGACAGAAGACTACAATTCGCACAATGGGCTGTTGAAACCACTGATGGTGATGCCACATTTCTACGCCATCTGGCAGTGACAGACGAGGCCTACTGAATGCAGCATCACAAACTCACATTACACAATTGAGGGACACCACTAACATAATTCCAACACGAATGTGTGGTACGGGTTTGTGGGTTCATGGTTGATAGGACCATGCTTCATTGATGGACCATGAAATGCTGAACGGTATTTACAGCTGCCCCAAGACAATATTCAACCATCCATCGAGGAGGAATTGCCACTTGCCCATCTTAATACAATATGGTATCAGCATTGTAGGGCTTCTCCCCACTTTGGACGCAATGTATGGGAGTGGTTGGATCAGACCTTTGGTGGCAGGTGGATTGAGAGGAGAGGAGCAGTACAATGGTCACCCAGAAGTCCTGATTTAACCCCTCCTGGCTTCTTCCTATGGAGCTACTAAGGAACAGGCTAGGCAAAGCATTACATCACCCGAGGACCCTTCAGGAGCTAAGGTAATGTATTGTTGGGATCTGTCAAACAATTACACCAGACATGACTGAAAGAGTTAGGCGAAATCTTGATCAAAGACTTCCCATTGGATTGCAGCACAAGACGGAAACTTCGTAAAAGTAGTGTTGAATTAAGGTGAATGTGTCTTACTTTCATTCCAAACTAGGAAATATCTAATGTTTATTTCCGACATCTGAGTAATGTCTGCCTTCAATCTGGCAGTTATGTTTTTTTAATACGCTTGCTTAAGCAAGCTACTTTGCACTACTACAGATGCACTACGGTTGAAAATATCAATGCATTTCAAATATTTTTAGTTACGTGTTCAAACCCTGAGTTCAGAATATTTCCGCATTTCATAACGTTTCAGTTACGGCTTCAAACCCTGAGTTGAGGAAATTTATTAAATTTGTCTAAATTGCTCAGAGGTTTGCAAGGTTTTCGGTTTGGCAATCCAAATGCACTGCAATATACGAATACGATTGAAAATATCATCGCATTTCATAACGTTTCAGTTGTGGGTTCAAACCCTGAGTTCAGGAAATTCATTAAACTTGACTAAACCGTTTAGTGGTTGCAAGGTTTTCGGTTTGGCAATACAAATGCACTGCATTACATGAATAAGGTTGGAGATATCAACGAATTTCAAACCTTTTCAGATACTAGGTTCAAATCCTGGTTTCACAATAAAATGTAGCAGAAAAGTTAATGAGGCAGGAAATTAGATGAGCTCACTAGGCTTGTAGCTTCGGTACAGCAGGGGCCGTGCTATACCTGTTGAGCACATTTTATTTCCTGGGGAAAGCAGGAACTACTACCCCATTCATTTATGACGGGCTTTCCACTATTACAATTTATTAGGTCTGTTATAGGCCTACATTTCATAGGCCTACGTCTTATAGGCCTATTTTTCAGTACTTTATGAATCACGTTGTATATTTGTTGTGAAATTTTTTACCACCAGAATAGTGAATTTTCTGTATAGGAGTAACATCGTAAATAAACAACAGTTTGGATTTCAGCAACATAAAGGAACCATCGATGCACTAAAATACATCAATGACAACATCAACCGAGCTTTGCATGAAGGAAAGCACGTTAGAGCTATTTTCATAGACCTAAAAAAAGGCGTTTGATGCTCTTGATAAAAGAATTTCTTTTTGGAAAATTGTATAAGCATGGTGTTAGAGGCAAATGTTAAAAAAACCTTGATAAACTATCTTACAAATAGAACATGCAGTGTAAAATAGACAAAAATAACAGCACATGGAGGGAAGTTAAATATGGAGTAGCACAGGTTGCAGTACTCAGGCCTATACTTTTTTTGCTTTACCTAAATTATATTACTGACTACAATTTTTACTGTTTTTTTTTAAACTTTATATGCGGATGACGTGTGTCTGATGTCGATTAATTTTAATCAAGAAATTATGACACAAAACTTACAAAATGACTTTGATTAAATAAATGACTAATTTGCTGAAAATGAACTTTATATCAGTGAGAAAAAAATGCTTTATGCATATAACGACTTTACATATGAAAAAAAACAATGTTGAATAACATTGGCTGCTCAAAAAACAATGTATGGGCCTGCAAAAAATTAAACCAAACCATTAACTCAAGTACCTTGGCCTTGAAATTGATCATAAATTGGAAATTTTACGATCATATTGAAACTTTAATACGAAAAATCGGACAAATAACCCCAACACTATACATGATCAAGGATTATAGACAACACTAAAAAAACTCTGTATGAAGCTAGGATCCTATCCAAAGTAACATGTGCATGCAACACATTTGGATCAACTTCAACTAATTTAATTGAGAGACTTCAAAGAACCATTAACAAAGTAGTAAAAGTGCTTTTGAGCAAAAGAAACGGGAAAACCACAAATGACACTTATCTTGAAAACAAATTCAACTTTTAGCAACTTTACAAGTATACAATTATTACGAATAATTACGTTAACCACACTAAGAAAACCTTTAATGTAAGTCCCTCAAGAACCAACAATGCATTGTTGCAGACTCCTCCTTGGAGAAATTCATATGGTAAAAGAGTCATGCCTTGCAGTATTCCATCATTGCTCAACGAAATTCCAACCTGTTTAAGAAATATTACCTCTGCTAATAAAATGAGAAAATATGTAAAAAACTGGATATTTGGAATTACCTAAATGTAATATCTTTGTACTTTATTTATAGACCGACCTTTTATGGAAACAAATATACAGCAACTTGCAAATGAATTTAATGATACTTGTATAATGCAAATACCAAAGTTAAGGGGAAAATGTGAACCAAAAATTAGGAATTATAAAGAGGGATATCATTATAAAACAAAATTAGAAAGATTAAAAGAAAAATTGTAAACATAAATAACAAGACCTTTTTTGTACAAAATCCAACAACAACAGAAATTAGAAATATAATAAAACAACTTTAAAAAACAAGGGCAAAAGACAAGGATGGTTTTAATACAGGAAATTTTAAGAAATCAGAAGAAAATACAGCAATTTTTATTTGTAAACTGATAAATAGGATGATTGAAATAGAAATATGGCCAGATTAATTAAAAAACCAAGTGCTGAGACCAATTTTTAAAAAAGGTGATACAACTAACTTTAATAATTATAGACCAATCTCTTCTTGATAAAATAATCGAAAGATTCTTTTCAAAAAAATAACTGAACACATTGAAAAGTTTAAATTATTAAATAACATACAATTTGGATACACTAAAAATAAAGGTACATCTGATCTATTAATAGAATTAAATGAAACAATAACAAAGGCCCTTGATGAAAAAAATATGTATGTCCTGTTTTCACTGACTTGCAAAAAGCTTTTGATTCTTTTGATCCAACAATATTATTGAAGAAATGTGAAAACATTGGTCTGCGTGGAACAATTTACAATTTAAAAAAAAGCTTGTAAGAAATAGAAAATCAACAGTTAAGATAAAGGAAAACTACAGCAGTTATACAAATATCACACATGGAGCATCGGAAGGATCAGTATTGGAACCACTAATTTTCTTAATATATGTATATGATATTGATAAACTTATTAAAAGGTCTAAAGATTTTTACTAGTTGCCACTGAAATGTAATTACGCTCCGACGTTCCCGAAACTCTACGAAATATCCTACGACGCTTTACAGGTTTTGAACTTTGGTTTAACGCTTTTGCACGTCAATTTGACACTTTGTACTTGGATTTAACACTTTTGCACTTCAATTTAACGTTAGTGAATTTCAAATTAACACTGTTATCTTTGGATTTAACACACTTGCAGTTGAATTTAAAACTTTTGCACTGGGAATTAAAACATTGAAATAACTAATTTCTTTTAATTCGCTGTAAAGAATGTGAAATTATATAAAATAAACTCTAGAGAAATTTTTACTAGTTGCCACTGAAATGTAATTTCACTCCGACGCTCCCGAAACTCTACGAAATATCCTACGGCGCTTTAATATGACGATTAAGAGCGGCGGGTTAAGCGAATGACGACTGCTTCGGAGATACAAGCTGGTTTATGCAATGTAGGCTAGTGCAAGATGCTTTCACTGCACAGGACAAACGACTCACAGTAGGTTTTCTAACGACTTTACTGCGCATATTCATAACAAGTCTTGCTCGAACCTTCGTGCACCTACCATCACTGGCTTTAAAACCAACCATCATTGGCTTTACTGGCTTTATTTCTTACAACCACCTACAACCTATCATCACTGGCTTTACTGCCTTTACTTCTTACAACCAACCAACCGCTATATTCGCGCGCTCACAAGCAGATGCTACTGCTTACGATAACACTGGAAGGTGTGCGTCCAAGGCATGCCGTTGTGGCTTGCGCACCCTCACACTTGTATGTGTACACCTTGGGGCATAAAAAATGATCGCACTGTATCGAGGTGCAAGTAGCCCGTCAACAATGCAAACTTTTTCATTGTTGAAAATAAGAACGTACGTCACTGAAGGCGGAAGGAATTCTCCACTGTTAATGCTAAACAGTGGCATTGTTGAATGGCATTGTTTAAACCCCCAGTATAACGAAAACGATCATTTTTTATGCCCAAAGGTGTACAAGGTTCTTCTCATTGTATGCTTCCACGTAATTTATTATCTATCTATTTTATGCCCAAGTAAATATTGGTTTCCGGCCTCCTTTTTTGAAGTTTTCCCACTTGGTTCTCCTTTCGAGAAAACTGTATCTTTACTAATTTTGTAAATGGCTGCCACCTATAATACTGTAAAAATATAGTGCAGTGACATTAAAAAAATAGTAGTGATATTTTCGTATTATTTACTTTTGTCCTAATATTGTTATGTACGGTTCCTCCTAGTGTATTCTTTCGTCAGCTACAAGCTCAACAATGATTTTGATTCATTTTAAGTTTATTAATAGTTGCCTCTTGCGACTCGTCGTCGGTCCGTGGCTTTCCTGGCAAGCTCATTGTTTAGTACTACTTGCTCTATAGCTGTCATACGTACGTCAAATTCAGTAATATTGCTGTCAATATTTCTAACATCCGTTAGTCCCCCTCCCCCAACACTTCTGGCCAAATTCTTTGTGAATCATCACTTACTCTCTGGTCTTGGCATAAACCTGGTTTTATATCCAAAGCAATCGTCATTTCGCTTTGGTTTCCGCTTCAACCGGCGCTCTTAATCGTCATATTAAAGCGCTGTAGAATATTTCGTAGTTTCGGGAGCGTCGGAGTGAAATTATATTTCAGTAGCAACTAGTAAAAATTTCCCTACAGTATATTTTATATAATTTCACATTCTTTACAGCGAAGAAAAAGAAATTAGTTATTTCATTGTTTTAATTCCAAATGCAAAAGTGTTAAATTCAAGTGCAAGTGTGTTAAATCCAAAAATAAGAGTGTTAATTTGAAATCCACTAACGTTAAATAGAAGTGCAAAAGTATTAAATCCAAGTACAAAAGTGTTAAATTGACGTGTAAAATCGTTAAACCAATGTTCAAAACCTGTAATATGACGATTAAGAGCGGCGGTTGAAACGAAAACCAAAGTGATATGACGATTGCTTTGGAGATACAACCAGGTTTATGCCAAGGCCAGAGAGTGAGTGATGATTCACAAGGAATTTGGCCAGAAGTGGGGGTGGTGAAACGGATGTTAGAAATTTTGACAGCAATATTACTGAATTTGACGTATGTATGACAGCTACAGAGCAAGTAGTACTAAACATTTAGCCTGCCAAGAAAGCCACGGACCAACGACGAGTCGCTAGGGACAGCCATTGAAAAACTTGAACGAATCAAAATCATTGTTGAGTTTGTAGCTACCGAAAGAAGACACAAGGAGGAACCGTACATAACAACATTAGAAAAAAAGTAAATAATACGAAAATATCATTACTATTTTTTTAATGTCACTGCACTATATTTTTACAGTATTATAGGTGGCATACATTTACAAAATTAGTAAAAACAATGTTTTCTCGAAAGGAGAACCGAGTGGGAAAACCTAAAAATGGATACCGGAAACCAATATTTACTGAGCATAAAGTAGACAGATAATAAATTACGTGGAAGCATACAATGAGAAGTACCTCGTACACATACAAGTGTGAGGGAGCGCAAGCCACAACGGCATGCCTTGGACGGACACTTCCCACTGTTATCGTAAGTGGTAGAGTCTGCTTGTGAGCGCGCGAATATAGCGGTTGGTTGGTTGTAAGAAGTAAAGCCAGTAAAGCCAGTGATGGTTGGTTGTAAAGCCAGTGATGGTAGGTGCATGAAGGTTCGAGCAAGACATGTTATGAATATGCGCAGTAAATTCGTTAGAAAACCAAACTGAGAGTCGTTTGTCCTGTGGAGTGAAAGCCTCTCGCACAAGCCTACATTGCATAAACCAGCTTGTATCTACAAAGCATCCTCATGCTGGTATCGTCATTCGTTTCACCCACCGCTCTAAATGGTCATATTAGAGCGCCATAGGATATTTCGTAGAGTTTCGGGAACATCGGAGCGAAATTAAATTTCAGTGGCAACTAGTAAAAATTTCTCTAGAGTATTTTTTATACAATTTCACATTCTTTACAGCGAATAAAAAGAAATTAGTTATTTCAATGTTTCAATTCCAAGTGCAAAAGTGTTAAAGTCAAGTGGAAGTGTGTTAAATCCAAAGAGAAGAGTGTTAATTTGAAATCCACTAACGTTAAATTGAAGTACAAAAGTGTTAAATCCAAGTACGAAAGTGTCAAATTGACGTGCAAAAGCATTAAACTAAAGTTCAAAACCTGTAATTGTAAAAAGCTATTATCAAAATAAATATAAAATATATGGTGAAACAAAAAGTAATTGTTGGAGAACAACATCACAGAAATTTAAATTACCACAATGGAATAACACATATGGAACAAGAAATAAGAATTATTACATACCGAATATATATAAAAAATTTGATAAGAAAATGTTAGAATATCAGTCCAAAGCTGAATTAAAACGAAATATAATGACGGAATTAGTTAAAATATTTAAATTACAAAATTAAATTTATTATTAAAGGTACTCGTTGACTTCTTGTGTTATTAAAATGTATTAGTTTTAATTGTAATTGTTTCTTATTTCATGTATGTATAATAAAGCAAGTAGTCTGCATTAAGGACTGGCCTTGTGAGGATACACAATACACTAGTCTGAGAAAGAAAGAAAATACAACTCCCCGACTGGGATTCGAACCCAGGACGTCGCGTTTACTAGCCGGGCACTCTGGATGGGATGTCCTGGGTTCAAGTCCCATTCGGGGCAGTTGTCTTTTCTTTCTTTCTCAGGCTAGTGTATTGTGTATCCTCACAAGGCCAGTTTTTTATGCAGACTGCTTGCTTCATTTACCCTTTACCTTGTCATTTCTTTTTTTTATGTATGTATAATATAATTGTCATGTGCAAAACGTGTGCATTTATTGCTCATACCAGTTTGTTAACTCAAACTTTGAGTATTTTTCACGCAATAAAATTATTATTAATATTATAATAGTGGTGAAGTTATAATAGTGGTGAATAGAGGTGAAGTTCGCAGATGACGTGTCCAAAGACACGTTGGCTTAGTAGATAAGTGTTGATTCCTGGGGTCCTTGACCTTGGACCCATACATCAACTATTGACTCTGCACTACGATGACGTATGCCTGCAGGGTCACCATGAACCAACAATGATCGTCATGACCATGATGGGTCATCTGTTGAAGACAATAGTTCTTAAGTGTTTATCGTTTTGATCATTGTTGTTAACGGTTGTTATGTTTGTAAACAAATTGGAAATGTTGTTGTTAAAGAAGTTGCTTTAGCTTCGGCACTTCATCGAAATTCCTCCAACCGTTTAGATCATGTTTTGTGTTAAAATATTGTCCCTTCCATATGTAAATATGTCATGTCATTATAGTTAGTAAACTACAGTGAAGTTTACCGTGTTCACGAAATGAGTCGTCATTCCGAGTTTCACAGTCCACCGTTTGCAGCTCCAAAATTATTTCATTCCACTGCGCCTATCCCTTCAATGTGGTAGCGGGAGCCGTGTATTTGGAACTTTGGATTCTACGCTCAATAGGAAAAAGTGAACTTAAAGAAGACATGGCAAAGAAATGCGGCGACGTTATTTTTCGGAAACCAGGAGAAAATTGGAGGTATAAGACGTCACCGGCAAGGAAGGGGAGAAACGATGAAGCAAAGAAGAGAATCAGATAAGTGTAATTCTTCTAAATAAGGAAATTCGAATGTTCCTAATGGCTGCCCAAATGCGGGAATTTACGTGCTAGACTGACACGATAAAAACAGAACAATAAAACTAGAAGTAATACCGTTCAGTACCAAATTTGAAATTTAAAAATGGCATCTGGAAGTTCGATTTTAAGTCAGACGACTATTCCTAATTTAACTGGTACGAATTACATTCAATGGGCAGAAAGAGTAAAAGCTTACCTAATGCATCAAGGTTTGTGGGCCTACGTGACGGAAGAGAGTAGAGAGACTGATGCAAATAAAAAGTTAGTAGGGACTCAAAAAGCCATGGGAACAATTTTACTTTTCATTGCAACAGGTTGTGTAACGATTCCTACTTCAGTCACTACTCCGAAACAACTATGGGATTTTCTGAAATGCACTTTTCAACCGAATAATGTTCTTAGATGTCTGGCATTACATAGGAAATTTTACTCTATAGCAAAATCTTCAAATGAGAGCATGAGCAGTTATATCAATCGGGTTGAAGAATGTGCAAACGAATTAGCTGACTGTGGCATGAAAATCTCTGACACAAATTTGGCATGGTGCATTTTGGCGGGGTTACCTAGAAGTTGTGATGTAATGTTAATGGGCTTCGCAGCAATGGGTGCCAATAATATTACTTGTGCAAAAGTAAAAGAACTGTTATATTTTGAAGATTCAAGAAATCTAAATGATCCTAACCTAACTCAATCCTTAAATTCGGCAGCATTGGCCGTACATGCGAACAAGCAATACTCTCAGGGTCAAACAATACCGACAGCTAATAAGAAATTAATTTGTTTTACCTGCGGTGCAGGTTCCAATCACAAAATGGCGTCCTGCCCCTCATCCCCTGATCCTTCTATTTTTAGCAACCGTGGAAGAGGTAGAGGAAATCACCGTGGATGGAGAGGATTCAAAAGAAGAGGAGGAAACAGAGGATCACAAGCGAATACAAGCCAAGAACCGAAGGGTTTATTCGCCACAGCCACATCCACGATGTATGCATTGTTCTCGTGCCTATGGACCTGGTTGTTTAATTGTCTAAAAATCAATGGTTTGCCTATACTTTCAGCCAGCAAAAATTGCGATTTGAAACCGCATTCAAAAGGCAACATCCTTTTTGACACTGGCAAAGGTAAAATTTTGATGAAAGATGTTTTATATGTTCCAGACTTACAAGTTAACTTATTTTCTGTAAGATCGGCTACAGCAAATGGGTGTCATGTGATATTCTATGAGACCTGTTGTTTGATTTATCATGGCCGTAAAATGATTGCAAAAGGGTATATGACTAATGGTTTGTACATTTTGGTAGGAAACCCATTACTTAATAATGATCCAGTTACAGATAAGTTGCTTAGAGGAACAAACTATATTGATATTCCAGATAGTGGTCATGCTGCAATGTTAAACAAGATAGTGCCAGCGAAAGTAACGATACAAAGTAATTTGGAATTGTGGCATAAACGATTTATGCATACATCAATCTCTACTTTGCATGAACTGAGTGACTCAAAAGCCCTTAGGGATTTTAAACTTCCAAAGAAGAAGAATATAACTTCCCCCTGTCACGACTGCATTCAGGCAAATTTGACAAGAAAACCTTTTCCAGCACTTACATACGAACGAGAGAAAGAACAATTAGCTTTAGTGCATACTGATGTGCTAGCAATTCCTGTCAAATCCATAGGCGGAAATTCGTATGTCCTAACGTTTACAGACGACTGCTCAGGATTTGTGAGTGTTTACATACTGAAGAATAAATCGGACGTTCCTGAAAAAATAAAAGAGTATGTAGCAATGGCCGAAAATCAAACTGGTAAACGTTTAAAAGCCATAAAATCCGACTGCGGGTCTGAATATCTTAACAAAACGTTATCCGATTTTTTCAAAGAGAAGGGTGTGAGGCACACCACCACAAATCCCTTCTGCCCCGAGCAAAATGGCCGTTCGGAACGCCTTAACAGAACCCTGATGAATCTTGTTAGAGCAACATTAACTAGTGCTAATTTGCCAACTTATCTTTGGGCTGAATTAATTACCACAGCAGCCTATATACGAAATAGATGTGTGAACAAAGCTAACAAGAATTGCACACCATTACAATTATGGTTAGGAAGGTCTGAAAAACCAACGGCTAGACATTTAAAAGCTATAGGTTGTATATGTTTTGCTCACATTCCTGTCCAGAAAAGACATAAATTACAGCCGAAAGCAAAGAAGTGTGTAATGATTGGCTACGACTTAATTTCACGTAGCTATAGACTTTAGGACTTGGAAAATAAAGTTGTGATTGTGTCAAGAAACGTTACATTTCTGGAAAATGAATTTAATTTTGAACATTTGGATCAACAGAATTCTACAGAATTTGAAAAGATGTGGGAACAGCTGTGGACAAATGAAGAAACTGACGAGGAAGAAGAAACCGAAAAACTGCCAACTGAGACAGCACGAGCCATTACCCCACCAATTGAACTGCCAACTTCAGCTATAGGTGAGAAAGTCGTGACCCCTCCTACTGTAACGCCTTTGCTGGAAGAGGACAAAACTCCACCTGAAGTTGTGGGTCAACTCGCCAAAAAGAAGAAAAAGAAGGAATCCAAGACAAGTGAAAGTAAAAGTGGTTTTGAACATAGATATTTTACGAGGTCAAAGTCTAATAAAACTGTCTCAGAAAAAGAAACACCAATTCCAGGGGAAGAGAATAGTTTACCAGAAGAAAATAACGTTAAAGTACCAACAAATACGAATGAAAATAAGACTGAAAAAGCTTTAACAGTTTTTGGAGGGAAAAATAACAGCAATGTTATTGGCGATTCTTTCACTGAATTACTCCTGGAACGTTATGGTGAACCAGTGACCCAACACACGTTGATAAATTCTTGTTTCTTCAATTTTCACAATGATGATTATGAGCCAGCTGCTTTAGCTACAGTTGTTAATGAGCCTAAAATACCGAACAATTTCCGTGAAGCAATAAATAGTGTCGATTCAGAAAAATGGTTAGCTGCTATACACGCTGAATATGGAAGCCATATTGCCAATGGCACCTGGTGTTTAGAAGAACGTCCACCAGGAGTACCCGTGGTAGGATGTCGCTGGGTGTTCTGTGTTAAGCGTAATGCTTTGGGCGGCATCGATCGTTACAAAAGCACGCCTTGTTGCAAAGGGATTTACGCAACAATATGGACAATCGTACTTTGAAAGTTACAGCCCGACTGCTGGGCTTGCAACAATACGTCTAGCAATCTCTGTAGCGGTACAAAACAATTGGTATATAGACCAATACGATGTGACTGTTGCTTATCTCCAAGGACGACTCGATTGTTACGTTGCTATGCAACAACCAGAGGGCTTTGTTATACCCGGTCAAGAAACAAAGGTGTGCCGTCTCGTAAGATCGATATATGGACTCAAACAATCAGGGCTTTGTTGGTACAGAAGACTGACGGAAGTGTTGTTGAAGCATGGTATGCATCGTTGCCTTTCAGACGCATGCGTATTTTGGATAGAAGTCAACAATGAACGTGGTTTCGTCACAGTCTACGTCGACGATTTAATGGCAGCTGCCCAAACAATCAGAATTAGACAATTGTTGAGGAAGATATTAAATTCTGATCTGGATATAAAATATCTGGGTCCCTTGAATTTCCTGCTAGGAATCCAGTTTGAAAGAGAACCCAGTGGAGTGCTTTTTGCACATCAACGCACTTATACAGAGAAAATATTAAAAAGATTTAATATGGAATTCTGTAAAACAGTTAACACACCGTGTCTCCCTGGTCAACATTTAAATAAGACTGTAACCTTAAGTGTTGAAGAGCAAGAGGAAATGAAGACAGTCCCTTTTAGACAATTAGTAGGGTGCCTATCTTATCTTGCCTTGGCGACACGTCCCGACATAGCATATGCGGTCAATGCAGTGGCCGCACATTCGGCTAATCCAAATCCTACACATTGGATAGCCACCAAACGAATTCTGCGTTATCTTCGAGGTACCATCGACAGAAAATTAGTCTTTCGTCCAAATCCGGCAAGACTTGAAGTTTTCGCAGATGCAAGTCATGCACCAAATGCTGATGACCGAAAATCCATTTCTGGTGTAATTGTGTTTTACGCCGGAACCCCTATCCTATGGAGAGCAACCAAACAGAAAAGTGTCTCACTTTCGACAATGGAGTCGGAGTACCGTGCCTTGTGCCTAGCGTCCAGGGAAGCTTTCTGGATGCGTGCCTTTCTCAAAGAAATAGGTGTTTATGGACATAGTACACCACCAACCGTTGTGCATACCGATTCTTTGAGTGCAATTCAACATGCTAACTCACAGATTGAAAGATCCAGAACAAAACATATCGAAATTGTTTATCATTTTGTCAGACAGAAAATTGATGATGGTGACATCGTTTTGGAGTTTGTTCCCACTGAACGAAATTGGGCCGACATTTGCACCAAAGCAGTTACCTCTCAGATTCATACTAATCTCTGTCTTGGTCTTTCTCTTGCAGCATCCGACTCCAGATGATGAGATTTATTTTACAGGGTGTCCTCGTCACACGGGGGCATGTTGATTCCTGGGGTCCTTGACCTTGGACCCATACATCAACTATTGACTCTGCACTACGATGACGTATGCCTGCAGGGTCACCATGAACCAACAATGATCGTCATGACCATGATGGGTCATCTGTTGAAGACAATAGTTCTTAAGTGTTTATCGTTTTGATCATTGTTGTTAACGGTTGTTATGTTTGTAAACAAATTGGAAATGTTGTTGTTAAAGAAGTTGCTTTAGCTTCGGCACTTCATCGAAATTCCTCCAACCGTTTAGATCATGTTTTGTGTTAAAATATTGTCTCTTCCATATGTAAATATGTCATGTCATTATAGTTAGTAAACTACATTGAAGTTTACCGTGTTCACGAAATGAGTCGTCATTCCGAGTTTCACAGTCCACCGTTTGCAGCTCCAAAATTATTTCATTCCACTGCGCCTATCCCTTCAATAAGAGATATCGAAACTGAAACAATCTACAACTGAAGAATGAGGTGCGGGGACTGCGAAGAAAAATTAAATAGCCAAAATGATAACGTAATCTGTGGTAAATGTACAGCCAAATATCACTACACAGGTGCAAAAATATCAGCAAAAACGTGGAATGCGAAAAGTGCAAAAAACAAGCTGGATTGGAGATGCATACGGTGCAGGAAAACACGAACTAACTCGGAAAAAGAAAAAGATCCGACAAATAGTGAAGAAGAGGTGGAAAGCGATGAAGACCAAAGACAGAAAAAAGAAGAAAATAGTGGCAATGCTGAAGGGGGAAAAATGAGGAAGAAGGAAGTGAAATGCACAAATTGCAAAAATCAATAAACAGAATAGAAGAAAAAATGAATAAATTAATAGAATTTAGTGCAGCAATAACGACTCTGCAAAAAGAATATAATGAAATCGTAAAAACATTAGATTTTGTGTCGCAATGCCAAATTGATATAAAGAAAGAAAATCAAGAAATGAAACAAAAGATAAAAGAAATGGATGAGCGAATAATGCAACTTGAAAATAAAAATGTTGAAAACAGCAAGATGGAAAAGGAAGTACAAGAAATTAACGAAAGAGTAATGCAAATAGAAAACAAGACCTCCAATGACAATCTAATAGAAAAGAAAGTGAAAGATCTAGAATTAACAACACATGTGAAAGAACAGTACGACAGAAATCGTAATCTACAAATAGGACAATTAGATTGGCTACCTCAAGAAAACTTACGTTTCGTTGTACAAAAAGTGGCACAAAATTTTAACGTCTTGCACTATAGAGAAGACCAAGTTGAAACGGCACACAGAATCCCAAACAAAAACAAAAACAAGAAAAGTGTCATAATAATTCAGTTTAAAAGCAGAGAGTTTAGAGACATGTGGTTAGAAAATAGAAAAAGAATAGTAACAAACGAGAACATATACAGAAATGGAAACAAAGGACGCGTATATTTAAGTGAAAATATGACAGCATACTTCAAAAATCTTTTTTGGAAAACGAAAGACTTTGCCAAACAAAATGGATACAAGTACGTATGGTTTTCAAGAGGAAAAATACTGATGAGAAAAGATGAGAATACTACAGTAGTTAAGGTAGTAAAGAAAGAAGAAGATTTACTTACTACAAATGGAAACCAAGTATAGAAATCCAATTTTTTCAACATATCAAGAAGTGAAAGGGAAATTAGAAAGTGACTCAGGGAAGAGTGACAGCTTGAAAGTTATAAGTGTAAATATAAGAAGTGTAAGAAAGTATTGGGAACTACTAAAACTGAACTTAAAAGAAACCAAAATAACATGGGATGTTATTGCCCTTACTGAAATAAATATAAAGAAAAATGAAACTGTACATTATGAGTTAGATGGCTATACAAACTATATTATTACTAGAGAGAACACAAAAAGAGGAGGTGGCTTGATGGTATACGTAAAAAATACCTTAAATGTAGAAGAAGAAAAAATAAATTGTTTAAAATTTGAAAATAATGATGGATCAGAAATAACATTAGGAAAAGATTTGCAAAAGTATAAAATTATAATAATCTACAGAAGGCCAGAAACGAATAAAATAATGTTTATCAAAGATTTTTAAAAATATTTAAAAGAAATTGGCAGTAGAAAAACTAAATAAAATGTAATTTTGATAGGAGATATGAACATTGACATATTAAAATATGAAGAAAATACAGGTGATAAACATGATCAAATAAATATTGACAAATATGAAAATATGATAGCTCGAAATGGTTTTGAAAAAATAATTGACTCACCAACGAGGGACGAGTTCATAACATTAAATAACCAACTAACCTTTCAAAAGTCATGTATCGACCATATTTTTGTAAAATTAAAAGATAAACAAACTGAGGTAAATGGTGGTACAATAAATATCAAAATTGCAGATCACTATTTCACTACATGTTGGATATGGAAGCCTGGACATAGCGTGCAAAAGGAAGAAAAAACTTTAAATATTGAATACAATATGAAATTAAAATATAAACGAAAAAATATAGTAAGGGACCTAAAACAAATAAACTGGGATAAATTGAAAGACATAGGATGTCCAAATGAAATATATAATATTATACATAATGAAATACAAAATATCTATGAAAAGAATATCGAACATGGGGAAAATCACAGAGGATATAAAAATGATAAAAAAAATAAAAGACAAGGAACGAAACGAATGGATGAAACAAGAAATCTTAGATTTAATAAATAAAAAAAATCAGATGTGGAAAAAACTAAGACAGGATGGAGGAAATAGCAAAATAGATAAATTAAAACAGTATAGGGAATTAAAATGTAAAGTAAATTTGAAAATTACTGAATGTAAACAAAAATACTACAAGTTAAAACTAGAGCATGCAGGAAAAGATACTAAGAAACTTTGGGAAACTGTTAAGGAAATTAGTGGAAAAAGTAAAGGAAAAGAGAATATTGATGACAAAATAAAAAAAAAACTTTCGCACAAACAGACTTAAACAAGCTACGAAATGATTTTAATGATAACTTTTGAAGTCAAATTCCAAATCTGAGACAGAAATTTGAACATAAAATAAATAGTTATAAACAAAATAACCGTTATAATAAGGTATATAAACATATTAAATCAAAAGTGGAAACAAAACGTATATGTATATGTATATACATGAACCAACTAACGCAGAAATTATAACAATTATAAATGAATTAAAACATACAAATGCCACAGGAATTGATGGATTTAATACGTGGGGATGTTTTAAATCCAAAGATTATAATAATTTGTAAAACTATTTTCGTGAAGGTTGGGAACACGCCATTTGTTATCAAAATAATTGTCTTCCATAACCGAATAACAATGCAGACTCGGGTGACTTATTCTTTCCGTTTCACAATTAAAACGGAAGTGATACATTGTAATTGTAACTTATCTAAAATAAATAAAGTGTACCATCGTCTACTAAACTGTTTACGGGGAAGAAAATCCGTGCAGGGTTGCCGCTCATTGAATAAAAAAAAACAGAAAACTAATCTACATAAACCTGAACTAAAGAAAACTAACTTAATCATCCTCAGTTCTTTTACAATCAAATGAATACAACGGCCACTTTATTGGAAATTAATCAGCGACCATTAATTATACCAAAGTTATGATTTTCTTCAGGCTGTTCAAGAAACGATTTACAATTATATTTTCATAAGGAGCTCACAATCAATACTTAAACTAAACCAAAACTATAAAACGACCAGACGAGGTGATATCATACAAAAATCCCATAAGGATAACGGGACCCATCAAGTTTCGGCCATAGAAAGCGGTAATATCAAAACCAAAATGGCTACCACCAAGTTTTCCGTCCCAACCCTGATCACGCAATCTTAATTGACATCTAGGTGTTGTCAGTTAAGCTTGAGTGATCACGGTTCGGACCACAAACTTAGTGACAGCCATTTTGGCTCTAATATCACCTCTTTCTATGGCCAAAACTTGATGGGTCCCGTTACCCACATGGGGTTTTTGTACGACAAAAGGTTACAGAACGTATAAAACATAGAAAAATTTTGCTGCTGAAAATACAATGGAAATACTAGAGGCTAATTACTCATTAACTCAATTGCTACAAAAGAGAAAACATATGAATTTACGGTGATTTTGATAAATTCTATAATCGAAAGTGAAATATTGCCTGATGCACTTAAGAAACAAATAACCAGGCCAATAAACTATAAAAAGAAACATGAGGGAAATACGAACAATTATCTCAACACACGCTAGTGTGTCGCGCCAAGTTAGGCAACAATCATCACAACAAACATCACATCAATTCAATTGTCGAAATTGTAAATCACTGTAGCGCGGCGCCATAGCGTCCGTGTCTTATAACTTGAAGCATAGTTGGGCACATTTCAGATACTTGGGGAAAAATAATAATGCGGTACAAAAGCCTAAATTCTGTTGAAATCAAGAGCAATGACCCACCTGACAAAAATTAACTCGTGCAGGAATTCCAGCTAAGCTGATTTCAATGCAAAATCTTGCCCTCAATAACGTTGAAAATGTGTAAACTAGCTAATTCTAGTCCGCTCACCCCCATGTTAATTTCCATAGGGTGATTATTCATCGATACCGAGATAACGGGAAGGCTTCCAGCTATGAACTTGGACGAATAACTACAGTACGATACGAACTGCGTACCTTTCATGGTTCGGAGCCTAGGGGTGTAACGACGATGGCGTGGGATAGCGCGTAAGTACGAAAATATTGTTATAGCCATTGTTAGTATTGTCGGCATCGTCTTTCATTGAACAGCCAAAGTTCGGGCAGTGACAACGAGTATACTGACGTGCGTGCCGAAACACACACTAGTGTAGTATGATAAATGTAAACAACGTTGCCAAAGAAATTGTATTCCAGTCCAATTCACAAAAAAAAACCAACTTTAAAAACAAAGCAAAATAAACAAAGCCAAAAACTGGTGAAGAGGCTACCAAGTTCAGAGTGGTTCGGCCCTTCAAAGGACTGACATCAACACACCAAAACTAACGAACTAAAACAAATTACAACAAAATTAAAACCAAACCAAGAACCTATAAAGAGGTGACCAAGTTGAGAATGGTTCGGCCTATAGGCAAAATGTAGTAGCAAATTGTTGAAAACCAATTTCTTCTTGACGTGCCACTTTATTACACACTGCACGGTAGTGGAGTTGAGTTTAATACACATTTAAAAAAAAAGGACTGATATCACATCAAAAACCAAAACTGGTAAAAGGGGCTGCCAAGTTCCGAATGGTTCAGCCCTTAAAAGGAGTGATATCAACACACCAAAACATTCGCCAACTTAATCTCGCGGAATAATACTTTGGACGTTAAATGAAAACTTGAACATTACTACCGAAAATAGCAACGTTCTAGTTTTCATTTAACCTTCGAACTATTAAGCGGTGCGATTAACTTAGCGAATGTTTTGGTGTGTGGATGTCACTCCTTTTAAGGGCTGAACCATTCGGAACTTGGCGGGCCCTTTTACCAGTGTTGGTTTTTGATATGATAGACCTATTTTACAACTTTCTATAATTAATAAAATAATAGAAAATTTTTTTGCAACCAGAATTGAGAAATTTCTTGACAAATGTAAAATCTTAGATGATAAACAATTTGGTTTTGGAACAGGAACTGTTACAATTAATGCACATGAAAATAAATAATAGCGTCACAAGAGCCCTAAACATTGAAAGAATGGCTGGTGCAGTGCTAATTGATCTAAGCAATGCTTTTGATACTCTCAAAAGTGATATTCTCTTAGAAAAATTACACAAACATGGAATAAGAGGTAAAATGTACAACATTTAAAAAAGTTATTTAACAAATAGGACAAAATTTGGTGAGGAAAATAGTAACTGGAAAGCGATAACACATGGAGTTCCAGAAGATTCTGTGTTGGGCCCACTTCTTTTCATTAATTATATCAATGACCTTTTACACATTAAGTGGCAAAGGGAAATTGTTCTTCATGCAGATGATATGTTTTTTGGGTCGATACATATTAATGTAGGTAAATGATAAAACAGTTACAACAGGATTTAGACAAAAAAGAATTTATTTGCTACAAAACGACCTTATAATACTGAATAATGAAAAAAAAAACGGATATTTGTTCCCCCCCCCCCCCACCCCCTTGAATGCCAGCTAAAATTTGTTTCTTTTGCTGGGGGAAATATACAATACGTGTCAATTTTTAAATTGTGTCGCACAATGCTGCTGCTGGCCTTGAGATCTCCACGAGTTGTAACCAGCCAGCTGTCCTGTGCAAGTGCAGGCTTCCTTATAAGAATGGCAAAGCGGCTAGTCTGTTATCGTTTTGTCTCTCTAACATTCATAAGGTAAGGTGGGCCTGAGGTATTGTATTTTTCACTCCGCAAAAGAAACAAATTTTACCTGGCCTTCATGGGGGCTGGAAAATTTCCGTTTCTTGTTGTTTGAGCAAAATCCAATACCTGTCATTTTTTGACAGGCCGACTTCGTCAAAGTTGGTGGTGGACACCTTATGAGTGAGTCCCCTGGGGAGTTCTGAGACTGGCGTCAGTTACTCCTGGGGTCGGAGAGCATTGCTGTCTGTCGTCAAATATTCAGGACCTGGGGTTGTCTGGGTCTGGGCTGTAAGGGCCCACCCCCATTTTTGTAGGTTGTTAAGGAAGGAAGTTGAAACTATTGTTACCTTGAGTTTATGTTGAGGCCAACTTCATTTGGTTCCTCGTCATGGGTGGTGGAAGTGTTTGTTTCCAGTCCATTGTGGTGAGGTGTTGGGGTTAGATTGACATTTTCTTGATCGGGTCCAGGTTCCTTGGAGAACATCTTGTTCTTGGAAAAGAGGGATGACTAAAGCACGATTTCCAGGATGAGCTTCCCATGGATGAATCAATTGTGGTTGATTAGTTCATTCTCACACACATTTTTTAAAGTAAAAAGTTAGGTAGGTTGAATCTTAGTGTGTTTTTTTTTGAAAAAGTCTACCAGCTCAAGTGCCAAAAGAGTTTCACGTTTTTTTTGTGCGTCCCACTCCTCCCGGAAGGAAAGTGAAGTCCCTTCGTGGGGGAGTGGGGGAAGATTGGTGTGAAGGGGTTGGCAGGTTGAGGGTTAGCATTTTTTGTTGCGGACGTCAAATGTTAAGCCTTTTGCTTTCACCATGCAGGCGTCGCATGGAAGTTCGGTTGTCTGATGAATTGATAGCTGAGTTGTTTCAGTGGTTAGTGGTTCGAAAGTACTTGAGTTGTCTTATTGCCACAAGGAATAAGCGAAAATTTCGTAGTTCGTTGTTGAATTAAGCAGGGTTTGCCAAGTTTCTGTGATTTTTAGGTGGTAGGGCAGGTCCTGGTTGTCCAAAGTGTCTTTTGGTTTAGGTGGAACATCCGTAGTTAAATGCAGGTGCATCCAAGAACGGGTCTAGCTGGTAAAAGGTTTGCAATGTTGTGGCAAGAGTAGGTTGTTCTTGGACGAAAAGATGAGGAGTGGCTAGGAGATGTTGGAATCTTGGTGGTAGACGGTAGGATGGCTTGAATGATTTGTCAGTGAAGATGGTGATGAAGCACCATGAGCGAAAGACCAATGGTTGGTTTATTCCAGTGTTAGGTTCTTCAGGTGTCTGTATTTGGCAGACAGTGCCTGGCTAAGTGTGTGGTCAGCAGTTTGCTGTAGAAGACGCGTGTTTTCCTCCTGTAGTGAGGCTGCGGTGGTCAACAGTCTTGTGTTTTTGGCATGTAGAAAGTTTATCAGCTGTTCAGTTCTGTGGTAGTTCCGTCCGAATTGTAGCTTTTGTTTGGCCGTCAACTTCAATTTGTGTCGAAAACACTTGCCGATAGATGTATGGTCAATGTTGATTGATTGTTCCATGCCGAGACTGTAAAGATTTTGGTTGTGATTGTCGGTGGGTGGAATCACTGGCTGGGCAGGAAAAGGAATTGGTGCCGTGGATTCTTGACCAGTGGCGGGTTGAGTTTGATTCTCACTAAAGGGTGAAAACAGGATGTGAATCTGGTTAATCAGACAGATTGTTCAGCTGTTCGGTGGAGGTTGAAAGTGAAGTGACGGTTCTGGTTGGAGTCCATGGGTTGTGGGTGTTTCTGAAAAAGTCGACCGGAGACGTGTTTTCCCCTTCGGCAGCTCGAAGCAGATCAAAAATTTCTATTGACTAAGGTGGGGAACGGGGTGTTGCTGCCATGTTGGGGTGGGTATATGGTGAAGGCTGGCTGATATCCTCCAAAGAAGGTTCATGTTGGAGGGAGGAGCTAGGGCTTTCTTCCCCTGTTTGTGACGTTTCATCATTTGTTGCATTGTCTGTTTAGATCTCGTGATGAGGCAGAAAGCTTTGCGAGACTGAAAAGTGATAAGGAGGTGGTAATGAATGTGGCACAACGAAGATGTGTGGGTTGATGATACCTCAGATTGTGTTGAAAGTGGTGTTTGAGGATTCATCGGTGGGTCCATAGGAGATTCCCTTGGGGTGGGAAGAGCTCTGGAGATTGTTGCTGATGCAACTTTCGTCTTTTTCCATGGGGGCGGATTGTCGGGAATGATGCCCTGACGTTCACTTTCAAGACGTTGTTGTAGTAGAAAATTGTGCCTTTTCCTGAGAGCAGAAACAAGTTGTTTGCTGGTGATCATTCTCCATTCTTTATGAAGAATGGTCACGCAAATGAGACTAGGGATCACATAATGGTCACATTTGCTATGGTACTGACAGATTTTTGTGTGACGGTCGATCCTTTTGGGATTTGTGAGTCCCGGGCACTGGCAGGTTCCGGGATCTTTGATTGTTGGAACACGACAGAAGTAATGTCAATCTCGTCTCATTTTAGATGTTTTTAACGCTTTTCACTTTAACCATTGTGTTGGAACGAGGAACTGACAGTACAGGGTGCTAAGGAGGGAGGCTCTGGGAAAAAGAGAAACAATTGACGTTGAGGCGGGCTGTTGTGTGGGAAATGAAGGCTTTGTTGGCACGGAAATGGTAGGGCGCAGTGATTCATGGGACAGGTGCACGATGAAAACGAAAGGGGCCGTGGTGCCACTATGTGATAGATTAAGGAACTCGGAAGCTCATGAAAGGAGGGAGCGTTGTGATAGCACATGCTGTTGGCTTTATAGGGGTTGAGGGATGAAGGCATGCGTTCATTCTTGGTTGTACCAAGTGCAGCCGTGAGGCCGGGATTCATGACGATTTGTCGGTCAAAAGATTCCATGTCTGCCAGGGTGTTGCTGGTCTGTTCTTGCGGAATGATGAAAGGCAAGAGGGCGCTACAAAAACCTGTGAATTGTGGACCTTGTCCGCTTCACCGTGAGTCCCAGTGTGATGGTGATCCTGTGATGAGCGGGACGAAATGTTAGTGGGGACTTGGGGAAGGGATATGGCGAAACGGGCCTTGCAGCTTGGTGAGAATTGCTTCGAAGTGAATTTATTATTATTAATAAAGTCAGGGTTCATTGACCAGCTTAGCAGTGGGACTTCCTAACAGTTGCTGGCAGCATGCCAAGGTCCGTTAGAGTCAGTCAGGTCCAGAGCTAAAATCGGTCGGCAAAAGCATGAGTGTGCTTACTTGGTTTTCGTTTTCATTTTCCCTGATTGGCTGACATTCCACCAATTATACCACGGGCCAGGCCTGTTCAGAGTGACGACATACACACGTGGCAGCCATCAGCCAATCACGGTGCGGTATAAGGCTGCCATGTGTTTATCGATCAGTTACGTGTGTAGCTGTACACCTTGTAATTATACGAAGCACACCTCCTTGCCTTTACTTACAAGGCACAATCGTAGTTCATTCCACTGAGCATCTTGTGAAGCTTCGCATTGAAATTCCTCTCCATTTTTCTAATTTGGGATAAAAAGTATGATACACTGTTTGTCGGTTCGTTGAGTTGACGGCAGACCGAGAAAACAGTGCAAGGGAAGTTGTTTCGAATATTTCAGAAGAATACACCTAGCAAATTGTAAAGTTTAAATTAAAATAAATACTGGGTTGAGGGGGGGGGGCTGGGGAAGTGATGAACAGAACTCCCTACAAAGACAGAAAAAACAGTTGGAAGAACGGTGTTTTTATTTATAAATAGCAAATTTTAAACTAAAATGAAAAGCGTAGCAAATTTATTCAATATTTGCATACTTTTGAACGAACAGACCATTAAATAAAATACCATATCTATTATAAAATATGGTTAGAAAACACTTCTGGGTGGCAGTGCCTTTATTATACAGGTTTTTTTTATCAGTCAACATGGAATCTGAGTATCTTTTTTATTTTTTAAAATTGTGTGGCCCTGAAACGTACCGTTTGTTTTGAAAAAGGCCGTTTTGTCTTCTCAAATCAACAATCAAGCTAGGGAACTCATGGACTAATATCCAATAGCAACTTCACATTTTTTTACGAAACCATCCTTGCTTCCAGCGTGAAGTAAAATAAGTCTTCGCCCCTTTCCTACAGGAATTTGTTGACCGCAGATTTCCTGTTTATCATGCCACATGGTTTGATAAAATACAGGCTTCACAGCCTACGAGACTTCTTATTTGACGAAGGTAACGCCGTCTACTCGCAATGATATCTGGCTTTTCTACGTAAATTTGCCTTTGATTTATTTTGCAGTAACGCATGCCAAGTTTCTTCATAATACGTCGCAGTGATGCTTTTAAACCTTTGAAGTTGATATTGCCTTTAAGCTTGGTATTAATCCTCTTGATATACTTCTGATAGTCCAGTCAAAGTCATCCATACCTATTAAGTGTGATGGCAGCTTCTTTTATTCCGGGAATCACGAACAATGCCTTGGGGGTCGGTGATGCAGACATCTTCGTAGGCCTTACGTACGAACTCTCGATCATTTGATTCTGACACACTAGTCGCTAATCCAGTCTGTAGCAGTGAAGATGCCTTGTTGTTCAAAGAATCTGTAGACATTCCATATGATTTCCCTGGCTTGACTACTAAGTACTTTGCCCTTCTTTCCGGCCGTTGATTTACTCGCTCGAATACTCGTATTAAGAGACGCCATGTTGATTGAACCGCAGCCTTCTTGAGATAGACTGGTCTCCAAGCATGATGTGCAAACATGACTGGAGCTAATAACCGATAACGCGTTACCATATAAAGAATTATGTCGTCACAGTGAACAAGCCTGGGCCGTGGTACAGGGGGGGGCTTCATTCTGAAAGGTTGAGTACGGATGAAAAGGGCTTGAAGAATGCAGTGTTGTGTGAAAGTGGCAGACGTGAGTGTCAAACTGTGCAAGCGATTAGTGGATGGAAAGTTAATCCCGGACGGCACGGGGAGGCTTTCGTTTTCCCGTCGAGGTTGTCACAGAGGGTGGCCATACAGTGGGCTGAATCTGTGAAAGGGTTGATGGATCGATCCTGAGGGGGGGAACACGATGTCTCCTTGTTGATGACGCAAGGTTCTGAAGATTGCCAGCTTGCCATCGGTGGGGAGGTAATGGGCAGGCGAAGGAGTGGTGTCGATTGGAATGAAAAGACCTGGTCGGTGTAAGGTGCATTGTGTCTTAGTTTCTGCTGAAGAGGAAATTTTCGAAAGCGAAATGGAATTCCGAAGATGAAAGGGCCGGTGAAGCGGAGTTAAAACGTTCCAGGGGCTTAAGCGGGGTTTTTGTGATGATCTTGTTTTTATTATCTAGCTGAAGTGAAAGGTGTAAAGGACAATCACACTATTTGATTGGTGGATTGGTCCCGGGAGACAATTGGAAGGGAGCCACGGTGACTTCCTTCGAATGAAAGATGCGGTAGGCAGCATCAAAATGGTGGGAGGTGCCGGTGAATCCACTGTAGAAAGTCAAAACCACTCAGTGGTGTGAAAAGGTGGTCATGATAAATTCAAGTCGACGGAGACGAGAGGTGTAGAAGTCAGCCAATCGGTGGTTACAGCCCCAACAACTGCGATTTTACCGGTGAAATAAAAGGGGCGGCGCCAGCAGAAAATTGGGTCGATCACGGGAAACAATGGGAGGGGAGCCACGATGACTTCATCCCAGTTGAAAAGGAAAGGACAGGGTGAAAGGATATTCTTCCGCGAAGAATGCAAGCAATCATATACGAGCTATGATTGGTGGATCGATTTCGGGAAACAACGGAAGGGGAGCCATGGTGACATCGTTCTGGCTGGTAAACGAGGGCAGTTGGAAGGCCTTCACTAAAGGTATTATTAGCTTTAAAGATAACTGTAATATTGAAACGGGGAACTGTGGTTGTAAAAAAAAATGGAAAGAATTTAGAAGACTAAATATTTAGGTCTTGATCAGACACTAACTGGAATTCTACAGCCATAATGAAAACGTAATAATAAACATTAGGAAAATACTTCCAAGTCTTTATTATGTGAAAAAATTCTCGATGTTAAAAACAAACAAAAAATGGTTTTCGAGTCCCTGATTATGTCAACTCTGAAATATGGAATTACCTTGTATAGATCTACATCAAAATCAATCATTAAACAGTTGCAAAAAAGTAATTATTAAGGCCATTAAAATTCTTTTTAAAAATGAAAAATTAAAAAGTTGCCAAGATATTTACAACCACTTCAAACTTTTAACTGTATATCAACCACGTTGCTTTGAAGTAATAAGGAAAAATTACTTAAAAACAGAAAATAGGACTGAGACAGAAAGAACTGTTAAAGGGGTTTGTGAACCACTTTGGAGAAACTCGTATGGCAAAATGGTACCAAATTACTTAACAAAATACCTGTCAAACTGAGATGCCTTACACATTATAAACTCATGGAAAAGGAAATTAGACATTGGCTTAAAACAATTTAGTTTATATATGTATGAAATGTAATGTATTGTCTTTGAAATTTATAAGAATGATTTTTTGATATTTGGTAAAATTTCTTAATACTTTTCTGCTTTGTACCATATTAACTTTAGTAACATGCAATGGATCATAAAGATCCTGTATAACGATTTTCTGAAATTTAATATGTTTTTTTTTGCACACACAAGTCATTCGCCTTCGTGTCATTGTCCACCATGTACCTACATGTAATGTATAAATGACTTAAGCTATTATTATTACTTTTAGATAATAATTTTAGCTACATAGACAAACTTCTTGTTACTAAATTATTAGGTATTTTACGTAATGTGTTGGATTGTAAATGTGATATTGTTGTTGAAAATCCACAATCTGTAATAAAAAAAAATTATTATATTATTATAAAATCGCTGATTTTGAAGGATATCAGTATTTTAACACATACTTTCTCCGTAGGCTTTACTCAATCTACTGTTTAGGGAAAGTTATACATTTGTACGGCTTTTTATTATGTATAAGTTTCTACAGCTATAACTTTAACCAATCTACTTAATATATCGATTTCAGTATTTTTCTGCTTACGTGCAAAACTCCAAATTTAAGAACGTGCCCTTCTAATGGGCGACCATTTTGAATATCTGATTTGGTTGTCCACTTTCCTTCGGTATATTTTGCAAAGGTTAGTAGCACTTTTGAACTCTCTGCATATCCACTGACATATTTTGGGGCTAGTAGACGGAAAACCTGCGAACAAAATATAGTGTGCTGTTTGAGTAGCATAGTAATTAATTTGAACAACATGATACTAGTGGCATACCGGTGCATGCCCCTGGACTTGAAGTATTTCCTTACTGCTTACCCCTGAATAGGGAAGAAGGCTGCATTAAGAGACACACACGGACGGACTCACCCAGCTAAAAAAAATCTGCAGAAAAACTTCAGAAATAATCTGCAGTTATTTGGCCACTTTCTGCAGATTTGAAACTGCAGTTTTTCTGCAGAAGAGGAACAAGAGCAAAAAAAAATATTATTTTTGAAACCTTAGTAGTCATTTCAGCTGTCACTTTAGTGTCAAGGAAATATGAACACATTATTTAGTATTGTAAACGTTCTAACGTCCCATCTATACATCATAGCACATATATTCCTCTCATACTCGAAGGCTACTTACAACTGTGGGTGTTGTGATTCAGCTTTATGTACCTAACCAATCACTAAGCGTAATCTGTATGAGCCCAGGTTTTGTATTTTGTGGATATCCACTAAAGCAATGAAACCGTTGACGCGCCTTTAAACAGTCAGTTGGCATAATTAGTTCTGCATACTTCCAACCCTTTTTTGTCCCACCAAGCCACGTTCACAATTTAATTAGTGAAACAATATAGTTTTTTTTGCAATATCTGCACAAAATCTGCAGATTTTACCTTCAGCTTGCTGAGCCTGAATAAACTGCAAAAAATCTGCAGATTTTTTTTCAGCTTTTCTGTCACTCAACATATTTTGAAAAACAGTTAAAACTTCCATAGTCCTAATTGTTTTTTCCAAACATAGTGATAGGCTAAAAACTTCTTTAGAAAGTACAAATAAAGTACAAATATGAAAACGTCACACCGCTTACTGTGAAAATTCATCTTACATTGAAGAAATCACTGAAAACACACTATCTTCAAAGTACAAATAAACAAGTACCTGTAGATAAAAGTTAACCTTCTAAAAACGGCAGTCAGGCTAAATTAACACTGGCGATAGCCAGTGTTAGTAAGGGTCGACCTAGGACCTCTGTGTTAAACTCTCAACTTTGAGAGCTTATAACTCCGTCAAAAGTAAACATATTTAAACCAAATTTGGAATCTAGCCTTGACTAGTAAAGGCCTGTCTGCAGTCCAAAAATTGTGAAATTCGGTCCAGCCAAACCCGAGATGCAGACAAGGGCCAAATAGACAACTTCTTGTTCTTGTTGTTGTTGTTCTGGGGATACTTTCGTCTGTCCTCTCTACAGGTCAAACCATTTGTCCTATAAAGCTGGTTCTTAGCTCATTTTACAGGTATTGCTCTGTAGATGTGCCCTTTTCATAAGGCCTTTTCTAATTGGTCAAGTGGTTCAGGGGTTACAGAGCTCTAAACCACCAGATTGATTGTTTTACATTGTTTTAAACATTGTTATTATGCAACAATACCAATTAGCAAACATCAGCTGCGAGACATAGACTGAAGATTAAAGGATTTGTTTCTATTGTTAACATTGGCGATAGCTAGATTAGTGAGGGTCAGCCTAGGGTCTCTTGTGTTAAACTATCAGCTGTGACCGCCAACTGCATCTGTTTTACAGTTTAGCTGCAATTCTAAAAGTAACACGAATTAATAAACAAAAACGGAACGTTAAATGTTTAGAGTAAGGATCTAAAAGTCAAAACCTAGAAGGAACACGGACAAGCTTTGACAGTCAGGGTCTAGGTGTAAAATTTTGTCAATAAGAGGCTGGAAAGCATTAGACCCTTACTACCCGGTGGTCAGCAATAAATACATTTTCACGAAAAACTGGAAATCATCCTACAATGACCCATGTGATGATCAAGTGGTAGTATGGTTATACGTTTCCTGCTTTGCTTTACGTTGAAAATTATTTTTCAATTTAGTAACACGCCAGCATATTCGTAGCAGAGAGCATTATGGTAATCCTCTACCATAAATCTACGAAATATAATAAAAAATTCTAAAGCATCAAAAGACAAAATGCCAAACTTCACAAGAAAATTGTGTTAAAGTTCCATAACAATATTCTAAGAAGAACGAAAACCTGCTACAACCGTTCATACACACGTTCTGTCCGAATAGACTAGAACTAAGCTAACCACCGTGTAGTAAGGGTCTAATGCTTACCAGCCTCTTACTGACAAAATTTTACACCTAGACCCTAACTGTCAAAGCTTGTCCGTGTTCCTTCTATACTTTGTTCCACGTTATGTTTTCAGAAAACTGAGCATATGACGATACGTTTTCTTCCACTACGAGAGCAAAAAATCCGTAAACATCCCATTCGTAAACTCTACAGTAACTATGTTGAGTCTACAAGTGTGATATCGACATGTTTTTGCACTCTTAGTGCAAGGAAACGAGTAGTCATCCAGTCAAGTTTTCTGAAAACATAATGTGGAACAAACTATAGGTTTTGACTTTTAGATCCTTACTCTAAACATTTAACGTTCCGTTTTTGTTTATTAATATGGTTATACCCAGGGCTAGCGAAAACAACCAAGAAAAAAAAGCCTATGACTGGCTCTTACAAATAAATCGTCTCACATCCTGGAAATGGAGGAATGAAGTTTGTTTGATTTTTTCAGAGGCTTTTATATCCCGTTTTTAGTTTTTTGTGGTTCGTTGTGTTTTTTTTTATTAGAATTTCAAAACTGTTACAGACAACTTTAAAAAATGAAAGTTTTACCATGCTGTGTGCTGTAACCATTTCTACTTAAAATATTAATTTCTAGCTTGTGCCAAACAAATCACGATCAACAATAATTACCATACAAAGTGATAACAATGATTTCCTACCTCCGAAGGGAATTTGTTATCATATACTCAATTGGTGTGCTGTTAACACATATTGAAGCACCAATCATGTTTCCGTAATTTGTATATGGGTTGGTCGGTCGGCTGATATCCCGGCTCCGCGGCCAAAACTTAACGGAGGATTTCTTTCATAGTAGGCAAACTGTCCAATAAAATTTCGTTTACTGTAAACCACAAGGTAATTGCTTCCTAAAATATTGCTTCAGGCACACTTAAAATACATATGGATAAGAAGCCTTTTAAAAATTTGTGGTTAACTTGCACTACACAATCGTTATTTAGCGCTGTGTTAAGCCTATTTTTCCGACGATCAACATCGTAATAACTACCTAAAACCCTGCGGGGCTTGTTCATCAGCTCCTGTTAAAACTGAACTGCGCTCAACATAATAGGTCAGCATGACAGTGAGATTTACAAATTTCTTTATCCATAAAAATCCAAGCCTCTGAATCAAAATAATCTAATCCCTGTTGGGAAATTTCCATCTTTTAAAGTTTTCAAACTTTAGATCACGGATGCATTTTCGGGTGCTCCTGTTCTGGAGGGAATAGGCGCTTTTCAATCACACCCGATCTACTTTATTTTATAAAAAAATTTGTAAAATTTGTAAGTAAACCACGCTTGGTTTTTGCCAAGCTTTCAGAACGAACAACAGACTGTGGAAATTCTCTAGATTTTATATTCGGGATGCTTGGAGTGAACAACATCTGCATAAATTCTGCAGATTTTATCTTCACCTCTATTATACACAATACCAAACTGCAGCACAAATTCAACAGTCGAAGTTGCACAGTAAGCGCAGGGGTCTAATTTCCAAATTTTGATCAGGGTGCAAATTTGCACCCAAACTCTGTTACTGGGGTGCAAAAAAAAGTCTTTGGAGTGCAAAACCAACACTGTGGCTTTCTATTTTATAGCCATTGAAAATCCTAACATTCAGCATCTCAATAATGTAAAACATTTTCCTCCACTTTGCTTAAAACTAAGTTAAATTCACTATTCAACTGAAAGCCCTATACCCATACTTTAACCAAATGTACTAAAAATGTAGTTTAACTTCTTTGGTTGTATGGTGTAACTGGAATTCTAATTCCAAGCCATTTAAAATGCCGCAAACCGCAAGTTTTGAGCTTCACTTTTGTGATTCAAAAGTTGTGAAAAAGTTAACTTCGGAGTGCAATTCACAAGACCTGCATCTAGAGTGCAAAGTGCAATTTTGGAGTACAATTTGCCTCTGTGGATCCGAATATTTCGACAAGCACATTTTCGGTGAAACTAGTGATACCGTAGAAAATTCACCTGCTGAGCAACTTCGACTGTTGAATTTGTGCTGCATTTTTAGTATTGGTTATCAGTTTTCATGATCTCCTTTAAAAAATACCGTAATCGTCAGGAGTATTTTGATAGCTAAGCATGAGTGAACAACAGACTGCAGAAATTCTGCAGATTTTACCTTTACTTGCTGAGAGTGAACAACAAACTGTAGAGATTCTGCAAATTTTATCTTTGCTGGCTGAGGGTGAACTGCATAATCTGCAGATTTTATCTTCACTTGCTGAGAGCTGTAGAAAATCTGCAGATTTTGTCTTTAATATCTAAAAGTGAACAACGAACTGCCGAAAGTCTGCAGAATTTATCTTTACTTGCTGAAAGGTGAACAAGAAACTGCAAAAAATCTGCATATTTCATCTTCGATTGCTGAGAGTGAAGAACAAACTGCAGAAAATCTGCAGATTTTATCTTTGATTGCTGAGAGTGAACAGCAAACTGCGGAAAATCTGCTGATTTTATGTTTGATTGCTGAGACTGAACAAAAGACTGCAGAAAATCTGCTGAATTCTACAGTTTTTCTGCAGATCTCAAATTTTCTGCAGTTTTTCTGCAGAATATTTTTGGCTTGGCACACAAACCGGAAAAGATGTCATAGGTAAATCAACCCCCTCAAATTTCGCCATAATGTTGCCCCCTGTGACGTCCTAGCACAGTGATACCCTTCATCCTTTTGATTGTGCGAATCTACACTAACCGCACAGTATCGCCCCTTGCTACTCATGTGGTATATAAATTCTACCCAATTTCACATAAGTTCTAGGTGAAATGCGATGAGGTGGACTGAGATACACATTGAGGTCGATTGAAATGTGTAAATTCTACCAAATTAATTTTTAACTAACTTCTACGTGATTCAGCGGTTTAAATAACGTGGTCCCCCTCTAGCAATCGAGAGTTGTATACATTCTACCTAATTCCATGTAAATTCTACATAAGACAGGTGATTTAAAACGTGGGACAAAAGTAATGACATCACTATTTCATGGCCGGAAGTGATGTCATTACACCCACCCACATCACCAGAATGATGTTCCACCCATTGGAATTCTCACTCTCTGGGATGATTCCGTCAAATGTTGGCATGAATTTTACGAATGTGTCATAATTACCCCAACCTCGTCTAGTGAAAGCGTTACCATTGCACCAGCCCACTACCCGATCTTTAAACACAATGCGAAATGTATAACAAAACTAGTGTAGATCGTGATGAGAACACCTATACATCTATAAAAATGATGTTCTTACTGCCTTCCTCTTTCAGGTTTGAATGTTCCTTACACGTTCTTTCAAGATGACATGAAACATACAAGAAGGAGAAAAGTGATTCAGGTCTCCAGGAAGAACCCGATGTAACAGAACCTGAAGAAAAAGATTAAGTCGAAACGGCGATGGATGAATCGGAGTTGCAAGATGTAGATTACGTCAATCCAAAATGAGATGATGGATAGGGTGACACTCTTGTGCGCATTATCGTTGACAGGTGGAGATGATTATGAAAAGGAAATTCTAGAAATTCTAGCAGAGTTAGAGGAGAAGAATATTATAAGTGATGATGAAGAAAGCAATGTAAATCAAAACCTAGTTCAGTTGAGAATTTTGCTTGGTTGAATGTCTCTAACACAACATAGTTTTCTTACCCATCAATAAAGTTATTTTTTAATAGTTTTTCTCACATCGTGAAAAAAAGTGTAGTAAACATCCAAACCTGAATGAGGAATGCATGAAAACATCCAAACATTTTTTATAGCTGTTTGAATGTTGCCTTCATGATAGAGATTCGTTTATATACATTTCATAATGTGTTTAATGATTGGGTTGTGCGTTGAAGTGCTATTGGCATGTGAGAGAGGTATACGTAAAATGTATGCCAAAATTGGTAAAATTTTTCTCCAGAGAGCATGAATTACCATGGGTGACACGATGTCACATGGTCAAAAATTCATTCGGGGTGGGAGTAATGACATCACTCCTGATCATAAAGTGGTGATGACATCACTTTTGACCCGTTTTTAAATCACCTTCATCACATAGAGTTTCATTAAATTAGGTAGAATTTACTTACACACCTTTCAATTGGTGGGGGGACGGATCATGTGATTTTACATTGCTGAATCATTTAGAATTTACATGAATTTTGACAGAATGTATACATCTCAATTCGAATCACCTAGAATTTACGTGAAATTTGGTAGAATTTATACACCTCATGATTAGCAAGGGGTGATGTAGTGCGAGTGGTGCAGATTCGCGCTGTCAAAAGGAGGAAGGGTGGTCGGTATCCGGCTAAAACATCGCCTCCAAAACATCGCCTGACAAAGACATAGCGGACAAAACATCGCGGGGACAAAACATCGCACGGTCAAAACATCGCACGGAAATTACATCACGGATACAACATTGCGAACGATAACATCGTGGACGAACCATAGCACGGATGAAACATCGTGGACGAAACATCACAAATAAAAAATTATAGCTGTTTAAAATATTTAAGAAGTTGGAAGTTAACTTTAGAAGGTGCACTGAAACAACTAAGCACTGTAAAACCTCAGCTAAAAATATGAAATTCAGTTGTTTTGGTTGATGAGCCTCCTGAAACTCGTAAAACCATCTTAATTTATTATGGAATGGATCTAAAAATGTTAAATATAAAAAATTAAGCTATCAAGCGGTGATATTTTCTCTTACCCATCTCCCCGACTCAAAAATTGTATTTAACAAAATTAAAACACCAATCTTATTTAAATATTATAATTTAAGCTGTAAGGCGAAGCCATTAAGGTGTTTTCCTTACCTCTCCCACCACTCAAAAAATGTATTTAACAAGATAAAAATACCAAGTTTATTTAAATACTAGAATTTCCAGGTCAGCTATGCTAGCTGTTTCATAAAACAACCCCCCTCCCAAGCCGCATGTTGCAAACAGTGCATCAGAATTCCCAGGCTAGCTATGCTAGCTGTTTCATAAAATAATGGCCATTTTTCCAGTATTTGAACTTCATTTCACTCCTTTAAGAAGCCGAACCATTCTCAACTTAGTGGGCTCTTTATCTGTTTTTGGTTTTGTTTAATTTGTTTTATTTAGTTCATAACATTATTTTCTCCAAGTACCTGAAATATGCCCAACTATGCTTCAGGATATAAGACACTTAGGCTATGGCGTCGTGCTACAATGGTTTACGTCCTCGACAATTGAATTTATTTACATGGGGGGGGGGGTTTGTCTAACACAGTGCGACATACTAGCGTGTGTCTAGATCATGCAATGAAAGCAAGTAATGAAAGAGGGCGAGCGAGTTCATTCTTAGGACGATAGCAAAGAAAAAGTTAGGGGTGGCCCTGTAACAATCAGTAACAAAAGAAATATTACGTCTTCAATACAACACATGCGCCAACTCCATCTGCCGTTGCTTTGTGTCAATACATGTCAGCACAACTGGGAAAAAACTGTCGTTAACTTTGAGAGGGAAGGGGTAGGGAGGGTTAAAACTTCCACCTTCTAAAGTCAACTTCCAACTTATTAAACATTTAAACAGCAACAATTTTTTATGTGTGATGTTTCGTCCACGATGCTTCATCCCTGCTATGTTTCGTCCACGATGTTATTGTTCACAATGTTGTATCAGCGATGTAATTTCCGTGCGATGTTATGACCGTGCGATGTTTTGTCCCTGCGATGTTTTGTCCACTATGCTTTTCTCACGCGATGTTTCGGCAGCAATGTTTTAGCCGGGAATGTCTCTTAATCAAACATATTACGTAGACTATACACAAATTTTGGTAGAAGTTACACGAATTTTGGTAGAATTTACGTGGTGTAAAGGGGGTAATTTCGTGAAACCAAGATGTCACTTTTGTGAGGGAGTTGGTTTCGTGAGGTGAGGTCCAGAGGGGTGTGGTCCCAAGGGTGTACATAGATGCAGAATTTTGTAAAATTTACAAGGTTTGAAAGATAGAATTTTACTTGGTCTGGGTTGAAGGGGGCATGCACATTGTACTGCCCGTGACCTTTAACCTGTGACATTTGAATGTTTAACATTTGACCTTTTGGTTTGAATTTTGAACTATAACGTCACTTCCGGTGTACCTTTGACCTTTTCGTGTGACCGGAAGTGACTATCAGTGGGTATCACGTGACTGAAACGGGGCATGAAAGGGACATAATCTCAGTCATCCATGATAAGTATGGGGTAGGAGGTTGGGCGATATCTGGGGCGTGACATCTGGGGCAACATTGGGGTGACATTGGTAAGTGATATGGGGCGACATCTGAAGGAGCGATGTAGAGGGGTTGACTTTCGGTGGCGACGTTGGGGGCCAACATCTGAAGACGATGCCTAGAGCGACATCTGGGGACAGTGCTGTGATGTCACTTGGGGAAAACTGGGGACGACATCTGTGAGTCAGTTTTACCTATGACGTCTCTTCTGGTTTGCGTAAGGCCATCTATGTGTGCATCTGTTAATATAGCCATTTCCCCCACTCTCCTGGATTAGTGGCATACTCCTGGACCAGAGCAAACACAAACATTTGGTAAAATTTGTTCAAAGTTGTTAAAATTGATTCAAATGAGTGTAGTTACAGGGGTCTGGAGTAGCAGACCACTAGGGTTCTCGGATCCTATTTTAACCTCCAGTTTACTGCTACAAAATTCCAAGGTGTGGCACTGCACCATACCATCCGGTCGTATGCATCAAATAGTAAAATACCCAGAAGTACAGCAACAGGAATTTAAAATATGTAAAACATGTATTTCAACATCATATGGTAGATTGTTGCCATCTTTAAAGGAGCAGGAGAGGGGGATTCAATTACTGACATCATTCTTCATATTTGTACTTGTCAAAAATCCTTTCGTTTTGTTGGCAACTAGGCTACCTAGAATTCACGAACATGTTGTGAATCTCACTTGAATTGGCAATAAGTTTTTTTCATATTATAATTGTTACCATGATGTGACTCCCTATTTTGGGGATTCGTGTGTTGTAGGTTGACGCTTTACCATGTTTCCCTAAGTTTGTATGATATTTTACTTTGTGTTTTATCTTATCTTGTGTCGTCCAGAAAGGGGTCGTTCAAATCGACTTGATGTTCATCAAGTAATATGTATTAGCAAATGGGCTTCATGTTTTGCAAAGGAACAAGCACGACACGGTCAAAAAAAGGGAAGCCCTCAAGTGCTACACAAGCTCAGACAACAACGTTTCAGGAATTTCAATCCCGTCATCAGGTTTTAAAAAATACTATTAAAAGGACATAACCAAAAGCTCGGCAGGTATCTGCCTAGTGAAACCGTTACTAAAGGATGATGCGTAAATTTACCAGATGTAAAATAGAGAGAGTAGAAACCTCTGACATTTTCCCTCAATAGGGCCAAAATAAAGGTAAACCATCAAAAGTCTTTCCCCCGCCAAACCAGGGAGGAAAGACTCGGCTTCGTGCAAATCAAGTCACCCAGGTAAACAGATCTGGTAATTTTACTTAGATTGCCTTAAAAATACGGTGTAACTAGGTAGATACCTGCCGGGATTTTGGTATGTCCTTTTATTAATATTTTTATTAATCCTGATGATGGGAATTGAAATTACCGAAACATAGTTGTCTATGATTGTTTGACTTGAGCGCTCCTCACTTTTATGACCGTGTCATGCTTGTTCCTTTGCATTACTTACTTTCAGGCAATCTAGTGCACCGACATTTATTATCCTACGAGCCCCTGATTTTACTTGGCTCAGCCAGCTTCTTTCAGCCCATTTGTCGAAAATTCAGACACCTCACTAAAGAAAGCTGCAAATTTATTGATCACATTGAAAAATTAGCATTTTAAAACCATGCCTTTTCCAACATATCGCCCCCTCCTCACCTTCAGAAAAATCATATTTTCAGAAATTCCAGGTGTTAAAAATGTATTCTGAAGCATTGTCTCTTACAGTTAATACGATCCTCACGCAGCATTATGCTGACACCCAAATCCTTGAATATGAGCTGTTTAAAAAACTTGCAACCTTTCTCATGCTGGCCGCTCCCTGGATTCAAGCCCACTGTCTTGCTGCACTTCAAGATTTTTTGGGTACTATATAACCAGAAGGCATGTTACCACAAAATTTCACAACAAAATTCAGATCATGCTTGATAAGAGAATCACCTCCACAGTCACAATCTCCACTCAGCACTCTCAGAAATTGTACTGATTCTGATACTAGCACCTCATGCGAACTCCCGAATTCACGAGCACAACTTCATTCGTTTTGTGCATATCAGAGTTTCTCTCGTATTAAATGGCTGTATGACTATACTGGGAGGGTGTTTGAACCCTCTGTCCTTCAAGTTCTCGAAAAAGTTTTGCAATTTTTACCCACGCCGCCACTGGCATTTTTATCCCCAAATTTTGTGCAAAACTTGATGTAGGTCTTAGTTTCGCCCCAAGAGATCAGAAGTTGGAAGAGCAGCAATATCTGCTCGGAAATCAGCGAAGAAAGTTGTCAACCCTAACCTGATACATAAGGAAATTTCAATTGTTGAAAAAATAAGATCTAGCCCGTCATTATGAATTTATACAGCTGGCAGACATCATTCAACTTTCATGTTTGATACCACAGCCCTCATTCCAATCTAGTTCTTGAATTAACTAATGAACCTATTTATTCTGATTGCAAATGCAAAATGCACAGTTCTTGTTAAAAATTGATTTTGAGCTAGTGGAGAAGAAAAAAATTGAACCAAAGTCTTAGATCGGTATGAGAAAACTGATCATGCTCCCCACCTCTTGTATATTTTCTCAGATCAAAACCCACAAACACGTTTTCCTCTGAGGATAATTTTAAGTAGGAAGCACTCACATAAATGTTGGCGCCAATCCTTAGAGAACTAGCAGTGGTGATCGTACCACCCCAAATGGTCTCAAGATTAGTAATGACTTGGAAGGTTCTGACGTCCCGGCTGGTTATGAGTTTGTGTCCTTTGACATTGAGAAAATATTTCCATTACTTGACCAGGAGCTGAAACTCGCTTCTGTTTTTCACGTGTCTGTATGTGTTTTAGATCTTCGTTCTGTTTCATGCGCGTGTGTATGTTGTATTTTGTGTGTGTATTTTATTTGTATGAAGTATCCAACCGTTTTGATTATTTAACTAATGATGTACATGAATGTGTGTGCATGGAGGCTGGCATGTGAGAATCCATGTTCCCTGGAAGTTGAGTTCAAATAATTATAGTTCGTTGCGTTCGAGTGAACTCTTATCCTGTTTTATTCGTGTAGTACCTTTGCAGCTGTGAGTATGTGGATACGAGGGCTAATGCTTTTTCTAACCGGTGAAGCCGTTTTTTATTCAGCTAATTTGTTGGCTTTTTTGCTTCCATTTTATTGTAATTGCTACGGTCTGGTGTATCATGTATACGGTATGAGCAATGGAACATTAGAAATGCGTTTTTCTGTTCAGGTTCTGCCCAAGCTTTGTACCATGTTTTTTATTTGATGGCAGGACACTAGCATTTGTCTAGAGTTAGCATTTATCATCTCGACGGGTAGTTGATTCTGAATTCAGGGTTCATACAATTCCTTGAATTCATTGAATTCCTTGAAACGCCTTAAATTTTAAAACTTAAAATTCAAAACTTGAAAAATCTTGAAAATTGGAATTTTTGCTGTACGAGCCTTGAAATGGCCTTGAATTTTATGAGTGTATTTTGTTCTGAAAGTGATTAATGCCCGCAGTAATATTAATCAACCTAGAACCAAAATTAATGTAAAAAGCCGCCAAATTTCCGAAAATAGAGGCCTTTGAAGGTAGTGATATCATTCAACCATGGAAAGGCCACCAAGGTTAATCCTATTATCCAAGTTAATCGCACCGACTAATAGTTAGAAAGTTAAATGAAAACTATAAGATTGCTACTCGCAGTAGCAATCTTCAAGTTTTCATTTAACGTCCAAAGTATTATTGCGTGCGGTTAAGTTCGCTAATAGGATTAACCTTGGCGGCATTTTTCTGGTTGAATGATGTTACTACCTTCATAGACCGATCTTTTTGGAAACCTGGCGGCTTTTTACACCAGTTTTGGTTTTGGGTGGATATAACAACTTTCTTAGGACTATGAACGTACAAAAGGTTTCACCATCTTATCTTCATCTGTACCTTATTTTTCTGGAGGAATTTTATATCTGTAAATTTTCACATGTTTAAGTTTCTTCAATCCCATTTTTTTCAGACACTGGCTAACAATCACTGATTTCGTTCGCCTCACTCACTCAATCAGAGCATGCCCTTTAGTTGTTTTGTTTTTCCCTGCAGCTTCCCCTTAGTTTTTCAACATTTGGGCAACATTTATAGGATTTATTCTCGACATGATAAGATGTGCTTTTATTTGGTTGCAGTTGATAGACAAATGTACCATAGGACTGTGAACACACAAAACGTCAGTGCACCGTCTTATATTACGCTCTACCTTTTTTGTGTGGAATTTATGTATATAAATAATTAGCCGTTACATCAGCAAAATTGAGAATTTTTTTCGTTTACTTTCTTCGTTCACATTTAGTCATGCAGAAACCCCCGAAGGTCACTGTACTAAAATAGCAGAACGCGAAGCATTTTATTTTTAAGTTATTTGTACCCTGCTGAAAATGAACTGCAAAAAAACTGCAGAAATGGAATGAAACTGCAGTTTAACTGCAGTTTCGACGACAACTGCAAAAAAAAACATTAAAAAAACTGCAGTTAAACTGCAGCTTATGTGAAATGGAATGAAACTGTAGTTTAACTGCAGATTCGATGGTAACCGCAAAAAAAA
>JAHWFP010154267.1:14112-28887 GCA_023313725.1 Lithobius niger | reverse complement strand
AAAAAAAACCTTAAAAAAAACTGTAGTTAAACTGCAGTTTATTTGAAATTCAACAAGTTAACTTGAAAACTGAAAAATAACTGGTTAAACTGCTGGGAAGGTTCGGTACAACTAAGGTAATACAAAAACCGCAGAAATTGGGGCTCGAAAACCAGCAGTATGGGCATCATGAAACACAGTGTACCAACGCAGCTAACCTCCACCACGCGCATTTTAAGCCTATCCACATTTCTTTACTACGCATTTTTTTTTTAAATTTTGATTGCACAGTTTTTTTTTGCCCTACTAGTCATGTAGTGTGATCAGCATTTGGCAATGACAAGATTGTGATAATAAACAGGACAGAAAGCCAAACGGGCTCAATGACGTCCTAGTGATCAATTAAATACGGAATGAAAAGACTAACATTAATTTTAATTGTTAGTTACCGAATTCTCTGAACAAATTATTCCGCAATAACTATTTATAACAATATTGACTAACATATACTGTGTGGCGCTTTTAATAAAAATCCACGAAGTCGTCCCTACTTTAAAAATGTTCATGCGTTCTCATGTAGGACAGGACCACCACCTACAAAGTTTTGACCTTGTTGATGTTATGGTAATATGATGACTACCGCATCACCAACTTTAAATTACTCTCTAAATTAAAGTGACCGTAGTTTTCAGTTATTTTGTTCCAAATGCCTGTTTTTCAGTGTTACACCCCTTTTTGCCAATCCGATTTGATACCGATATACTAATCAGTACTGGGATCCGATAACGAATATTTCTTTTCTTTTTTTCTTCTAAAGTTTGGAAGCTAAGCAAACTTTAATTCAACTTGATTTAGGAATTACAGGACATTGTTAAGAAAAATTTTCAGTTTTATTAATTTGATGATAATTTTCTTGCTCTGTTTTGTCTATTTTGGAATTGACTTTGTCACCTTCCTTTCTCTCCAGCAAGTTGTTGTAGGGAAGAGACTGCGTCTTTCTTTAGACAGTTTGGCCGGTATAGGTTTTTTGGGGGGGCAGAAGGAGGGAAATGGCGTAAAGTGTATCACTTGGGATTTGTGAAAGTAGCAGTTGTTTTTTTGTTAGGGGGGGGGGGAGAAGCGCAAAAATTATTAGCTACTCCCATTTGGAACTTATTTTTGGTTTTACTAAATGACTTGCGGCCAACCTATTGACTTAAAACTAGCTCTATTCGATTGCTGTCGAAAAAAGGGTAAAATGGTGTATTTGAACATTCATTTTTAGCAAAATTATCGAAAAAATTAAATTTCACCGATAATGAATAAATGGGTGAAAAGTGCACATTAACAGTAATTTAAAAAAACTATAAAATAAACGCAGTTACACTGCAGGTTGTGAAGTTCAACAAGATAATTCCAAAACTGCAAAATAACTGCAGTTTACTAACATTGAAAGTGACGTTGTGTCACTTTTTTAATTATGAACAAAGTTTTATGGTACAAGAAAGGGATGGTATAGTGTAGAACAATTAATGCCAATTGACTGTTTAACAGTTGCAAAACTTTGGTGGATATCCATAAAATGCAAAACTTGAAACCATACACGTTAACGCTTAGTGATTGGCTAGGTATATAAGGCTGGATGACAAGTTGCATCATTGTAAGTAACGTAAAAGTGTATAAGGCTGGGTATGCTTGTATGTTAAGAATAAAACTTGTAGAACTTCGAAACATTCGTAACTGTGGACAATCACCCTATGATTAAGGTTTGAATGATAGCTGGAATTTATATTATGATTTTTTTTACAATTTTCTTACCAAAAGCAATTATTGGAAGAAACTGAAGTTTAACTACAGTTTGAACTGCAGTTTAACTACAGTTTGAACTGCAGTTTAACCACAGTTTGAAGTGCAGTTTTTTTGAGGTGGGTAATTTACCGCACTTTTACTGCACTTTTTTTCTGCAGTTTTTCTGCAGTTCATTTTCAGCAGGGTAAAAACCTCGTTTGCTCATGGATGCTCGCATTGTTGCGTAACCATCATCTAACGTGCATGCTTTATGTTACGCAATATACGGCAGCGTAAATGTTTGCTTGCTTTGGACTTCGTTACAGTTCAGCTTTTAGTTCGTCCAGGCTTTTACAATAAATCTAAGGACCAGTGTTGATTGTTCAAGCCATTGTTGCTTGAAATCTTTGGTTGAAACTTAGAAAAGAAACGAAATTTAAATTCCCTGGTGCCGAATTTCAAAACCCTCCCACGCATTAATCCTGACCCCTATAACCCCCAAACCAACAAAAGGACAATGTTGAAGTCACTATGCATCCGTACGTAAAAGTTCAGTTGTGTAGGCCTTCTCAGTTTTGCGCTAGACATGAGCAAGGAATCTATGGGATTTAACATGGAGCCAGCGTTACTAGTTATTAGCTAGCTTGTTACTGACTAGTCAGTTTCATAAAAACAACGTTATTGAAGCATGTTTTTCTCTTTGAATGGTGGACACTCATTCTTTAACATTTATTTTTTTTTATCCCTGCACCTTCCCCTTATATTTACCACAATTTGAAAATTTCTGTCTCCTCAACATGCCAAAAATATGCTTTTAGTTGCTGACAGTTAACAGACACATGTCTGCCAGTAAGGCCGCCTTTTTATCATTAACAAACAATTTTTTAACAATCAGATGTTTACAATGGGATGATCTACTGTTACTTGGCGGCGACACACTAGCGTTTGTCTAGATTTAGGTATAAAATTAAATAAATAAATAGAAATGCTAATTTTACGGCGAATTCATTTCTTTTTTGAACGATGCTCCCCTCGCAATGGACTGGAGGCAGAAAATGAGAGGTGCAGTTCAGTGCTAAACATTTTGCGAGGAATTGCTGGTCCATTGACTGTTAGTTGCTGAATTTTTCTTTCCTCCTTGTAGGCTACATGGCAGGACGTAATGTTTACTAAGGTTTAGCTTCCTACTGCAAACTAAGAGCACAAGGGTGCCAACGGTGATCTGGCTAAATACTGGAATTTGAAAGGTAATTTTGAGAATCTACTGCGCAAACAGCCTTAAAATTGGTTGCAAGCTATCCTTGAAAGTTTTGAAATAGCCTTTAAATTGGTTTTGTCTGTTATGCACGAACTCTGTGCATTATTGCAAGCAGATTCAGTATATGGCAAACAATCACGGAAACAATGCAACTGGATTCTCGAAGCCTGCAATTTAACCTACAACCAGTGGTCTGCTCCTGCATCAGATCACCACTCCACCTAGACCTCGGTACCCACCATCCTGAAATACGCCGACCTAATATCAGAGAACTGTGGCATGGCAAGTGTATGCCTCAAATCCGAAACTAGCTAATAACTTCCAAGATGCGCCTGTCTGCACCTGTCATGCAATGGACGGTATAGAAAGTTAAGAACTGTTTCTTCCTCACCACATTGGCATAACAACGAGCCTATCCACCAAAGACGAAACGCATGGTGTGAAGAATCGTGTGCCCTGTCCATAGACGAGATTCAACATATACAGGGTGGTGTGCTAAAAGACATGGTGCAGCCGTTGTTGAGTGCATACAACGCCCGGCCTACAACATCATTATCCCACTCAACACGTCACCGAATTCGAAACCAGTCCAAAACAACAAGGCAAAGGTTTCTCGGCACCATGTGTTACCGGAGCAGCCTTCACATCAAAGCCAGCATGCAACAGTTTATTCGCTAGCTCATTGCCGAACAATCCACTGTGGCCCCTTACCACACAAACCAAATCCAATCGATGATCGACTGACTAGGAAAAGTTGCCAACTAATTTTTAGAACTAAAGAATGTCTATCCACCTTAGTAGCAAAACACTGATGAAAAAATTAGCAATGGACGCAGAATCAGTGTAGATAAAAAAATCAGGCAGTTCCAACTCTAACACAACCTCCAAAGTTACAGACACAGCATCTAACTCGCAGAAAAAAACAGAGCTAACATTACACGTGTGTTTACTAACACTAATTCTAATGCTGGAAACAAAAATTCCAGTGCCTCCTTTCTAACTCACTATGTGAAAAGAAGCATTAGCAGAATACTTCCAAGTCCCCACAATGCTGTTTCCGATCGAAGAAGTGACTCTCATAAGCACTCCATACCCACGGACACAGCGAGAGCAAAAAAATGGGTGTCAAAAAGGGTCGAAAAAAGGACTCTAAAAGAAGATTCGTTACCAGGCCCGCAGTTTCAAGAGAACTACGTGCCACAGGACTAAGAGTTGTATAGCCCTGGAGAATCCGCCTCACCACATCAGAGCAACCCCAGCCTATATTGTGGAGGCAGAGATTCAAACGAAGCTCTCAGCATGCAGCAGGAGGGGCAATTCAACTGCTTCAACTATAAGTGCCATTGCAGGAGTAGAGGGAAGGCACCGAATGATTACCCTCAAACAGTCATTGATGGAAACCAGCAGACAGTCAGTAAGCAAGTAGCTACTTCCTTTTTCCATTCTAAGCAGAAATTTAGATTGACACCAAGGTAACGCAGATCAGTCTTAGTTTGCACGTTCATGTATGCAACATTGAAGGTAAAGTCTATTGGTTCATCTTGGTGAAAGCAACAGCCTCAGTCTTGCCCAAGGAGAGAACCAAACCTCTACTCCCAAGTACTCATTGACCTGAATAATAACTTGTTACACGACAACAATCATGTCACCAACATCAACACCAATAAACCAAACTGTAAAATCCTCTGCGAAGGCTACAATATTTACTATATGACTAAGTTCACAGAAGACCTCATTAAGTACAGCCGCAAATAAAACAGGACTCAAATAGCAACCTTGAGGTCCATGCCCAGACACGAGAACATCAGACCAATAGTCATTGACTCGAGTAGCAAAAGGGTAGCACGAAGATAAGGATAGCATCGGACAAACCTTTGCTGACACCTAACTTGCACAAAGAGCCTTTAACCCATTCCGGCATGACAGTCTCAAATGCTGCACGGATGCCAAGGAACACAGTGAAAACAACATTGCCACGAATCCAGGCTTTACACATACTGGATTCTACTTACAATCTCATCCTGAGCACAGCAGTGGTCACGATAGCCGAACTTCTGGTCCGCCAGAGGACGCGAGTGTGCTAACGTCCAGACTAACCTTCGTACAAGTACCCGCTCATAAATTTTCCTGACACAAGACAGGAGCGCTACGAGCCTATACCCAATTAAGGAAGAACTTGGCTTCCCCTGCTTTCCTATAGGTATCAGTATTGTAAACTGCCAAGATTGGGGATCGGGTCCCCATCGAAAATATTCAGAAGCAAACCTAACAAGTGCTGCTTGGCTTCAATGCCAAGCATCTTCAATGCACAGAAGGATGGATATTCCATCTATTCTAACAGCACTTTCTGTACGACATCGGCCTCTATTTCTTGAAAGGTTAGAGAAACATCAGTGGCTTCGTTAGTCAAAATCAGACCTTTAGTTTCGGGGGATGCCCCGACAATGTTACTTTCTCTCGAGCATGGTTGCATCATGTTCGAGTGAGCTACAAACCGATCTTGTTGCGATCTTGTCCAGTTTTTAAAAATTCTCGTGAGTAAACGAACTCTAATAAACACTACCTGCTAGTCGTGCTAATTAATACCGTAAGTAACAATTAAATTGCATCATTATAATTAAAAGTAACGCTCATTTCATTATTCGTTCACGTGCACTGTCTTTGTTATGATGCATAACAATACTTGGTGCACGTGTTATATATTTCAAACTTTCTGCTAAAACAGTTGATAGTTTAGAGGTAAAATGAAATAACCCATATTTCAGCTAAACCCGTATAGTTCTAAACCAACTAAGTTACGTTCTTAATTTGTAAGCCAATAGGTTTATTTATTTCGTAGACGCAGGCTTTCTGAATGGAGCTGAATTGTTTCAAAGTAAGCTGCAACAATCATTGCATACACGACCGTGGTAACTCGGTAAATGAACAACAATTATAATTGCAACAATTATACCCCAAAGTGCCTCCCTTTGTTTTGGAATATGTCATTGTCTTCGTTTTGACTTTCGTTGATGAGCTAAAAAGAAAACTAATCCGTGTTTCAGCTAAAAGCAGACTACTTTAAACCAACAACAAGGGTTGGAGGAAGGGAAAACACATTAATCTGAGGAGGAGGGCGAATTCTCGGTGGGAGGGCATGGCGTATGTGGGCAGAGAATAAATAAATTTAAAACCAACGATTAAACACCTGGGGTGCTGGGGGAGTGGGAGATGTTCAGACCCAACAGTGGGGGAGTGTGGGATAGGGTGCAGTGAGGTGTGGGGGATGTTTGCGGGGCTGGAAGGTGGTAGAGGTGGACTGTGGAGACTGGTGGAATTAATTGAAAGCGCCAGTTACTTTCCTAACTGGGAGAAGCTACGCCTGGGAAAATCAATCATCGTGCTGCGTGGAAGGGTCCAGCTAGTATAAAGAAATTTAACAATGTATTTGTTTCTGTATGTCATGTATAGCAGAATCATCGTGAAGTGCCAGATGGTGGAAAGTCTCTGCACATAAATTCCACTGAAACACCCAAATTTGCATCGTTTCATGAATTTTTGAACGATTTTGATACTCCACTATCTGACAGGAGGTATTGTGGATAACCGCTGTCACGTGGCACTCCCTCCAAATGATTTGGTTGGGCAGCCAACGAGGGCAAACCTCCTTTAATGTTTTGGGCTTTGATGTTGCAAGCCCCATTTTACCCCTTAGGTTAGATGTTTACTAATGCTATATTTAAGAGCTGCAACAATTGATTGCCTACCATTGTTCCGCTCGTTTCCATACTAATGCCAGTGTTACTTTGTTCTCTGTTACAAAATTGTTTTCTGAATTTTGAATTTCTCTCTGGCTGGTATCCAGCAACTATCCAGCAACGATGTTTATTTTTTGGACAAAACTGTTGCTTACTTTGTCAAACCTTGTGTTTACTTCCTATGGACTATTGTAAAGACCACCTCAGGTAAAAGCGCATGTCCTATGTTAATTGTGACCAGTGATGTGTTTAAAGACTGTAATAGTCCAACCAAGTTTGTGAGCCTAAAACTGTACTTTAGCCCTGTGAGTTTTCAGGCCAAGATTAGAACGTTAACCCAAGATAAACCAACAATGGAAATCATAACAGTCATATTCATTGGTACAAATCCACCACCCAAGTCCGGGATATAGCCTCTAGAAAGTTTACCAGGAGAGAGAGTGTAGGATTAGAGGTTCATGGATCCTAAAAAACGCTCTGCCTACTCTGGCCTAAATATTCTTTCACGTGATAGCAGCCAACGGTGGGAATAAGGAACGCTACCAACTGGTGACAGGCTTATTTCCAGCATTTTTGCCGATCATGTGTCTCTAAGATGGCTCAAACCTACCCAAGACACATTATATAACATGGTGTACAAACTTTCAGCTGCTGACCAACATGTCCAGGGAGACGTACTAGGTTTTGGCCTTGCACCCACGTTGAAGCAAATGCACGGCAGTTCCACAAAAGATAGAGAACTATTTGATGCTGCAATCTCAACCAGTCCCCTGTTATACCAAAGAATTCTTCAAAAAGTGCAAAAGATAGGGAACCTAAAAAGGCACACCTCCCTAACCCATAATAGCACCACACCTTGGTCAGAAAAGCAACGTCATGACAAACGTCACACTGAAGGAGGAACTGTTAAATCCACACCTAGAAGTGTAGTCTCACCTAAAACCAAACGATAATAAATCCCATAAGAAGCAGAAACGTGAGACAGGCCAGGGGGAGGGTTACAGTGATGCTTCTTTGCAAACCCATGTGAACAATAATGCCTGCAAGGACCCACCCGTCGTAGTTACCAGTGAGTCCAAACCAATCGTGACTAAAGCCCCCCAACACCAGCTTGATTAGCCAAGGAGGTGAAAGGCACCAAAGGAACATTCCCAAGATGAACCTGTGTTACACCCTACGCAAGGTAGGGGGAGACTGGGACCCCTTCCTGCACGGACTTGGGGGAGGAATTACTCAGCTTTTGACTCACGTTGGTCCCATGTTGACCGGAACCACTTGTCAGCACCCAGTGCCATAGGTCCTGCAATACTGTGCTACTCTTCTCTTTTCAATTCACGTTTTGTGAAGTACTAAACTTAGTTGTGAACCATTAGTGTGACATACTTACATTGTGCATGATAAAATCACTAAGACACTATGAAGTTATGATCTATGAACTTACTCAACTGTTGCCCTACTTTAATTATGTATGTACTGCAATGGCTAGCCTAAATCCCTTTGGGGGAGCGTGACAGGAGGTATTGTGGAAACCCCCTGTCGTGTAGCACTCCCTCCAACAAATTTGGTTGGGCAGCCAACGTGGGCAAACCCCCTTTAATGTTTTGGGCTTTGATGTTGCAAGACCCATTTTCCCCCTTAGGTTGGATGTTTACTAATGCTATATTTAAGAGCTGCAACAATAGGTTGCCTACCATTGTTCCGTTCCTTTATCCATACTAATGCCATTGTTACTTTGTTCTGTTACAAAACTGTTTTCTGTAGAAGACTGAATTTTGAATTTCTCTTTGGCTGGTATCCAGCAACGATGTTTATTTCTTGAAAAAAACTGTTTCTCACTTTGTCAAACCTTGTGTTTACTTCCGATGGACTCTTGTAAAGACCACCTCAGGTAAAAGTGCATGTCCTATGTTAATTGTGACCAGTGATGTGTTTAAATACTGTAATAGTCCTACCAAGTTTGTGAGCCTAAAACTGTACTTTAGGGTCCAACATTGGAAATCATAACTGTCACAAATCCACCTCCGAGGTCCGGGATACGGCCTCTAGAAAGTTTACCAGGGAAGACAGTGTAGTATTAGAGGTTCGTGTATCCTAAAACACGCTCTGCCAACCCTAGCCTAAACGTTTTTTCAATTTCCATTTTATTCATTTGTGAATGGCTATTCTATTGGTGAACAAACCAAACTAACAGTTTAAGCAAACAGGAGTGATTTAGTTAAAAGTAGTAAAAAAATTTGTTAATAATAAACTTTATGAACTGCATTATGACCAACACTACATTTTTTTTTATTTATTATTTTGAAATGAGTAAAAATGTGAACATTTTTTGGGGGTGTTCTAAGGAAGGGGTTTTTTAATAAAGTGTGTATATATTTCCATTCACCACTCACCTGATGCTGGCTTCCCTTTGTTGATATTATTGCTAATATTTCACTATCCGTCCGTACAGAAAGTCGAACTTGTTCCGATTTTAGGAAATTTTGCAAACCTTGTTGATTTTCATGAACAAACATCCAAGACGCTTGCTTCGTAAATGTATCAGTCTATAAGTAAATAAAAAATTAAGAAATAAAAATAAGAATCACTCATATGTTGTTTGAAATGTTTGTTCTCCTTGGTAGCCGTCTGACTTCTGATCTTATTCTCCTTAAGTGAGACCAAAAAAAAATTAAAAAGAGCCGTGTTGCCAGTTGTTCGCCTATCTGTGTAGGACCGACCTATTGTTGGATGGGTTTATTCGAGTTTGCAAGTCCGTTCTCGTGCAGGATAGGGAGCCAATTATTAGTTCAATTGATCGCACCTAGAAGGTGCCAGTAGTTATAGGCTTACTTATTTTTATTTCGTGTTAGATTCAACTTATTTTTAATATTTTGCCCAGTTTGGCCTTCTTAGTACCACTGCTTAGTGAACACTCGCTAACATTAAAAAAACAAACGAACGAAGGCACCTACAAAGTTGGGAGTAGCACCAAATGGAAGTTAATTAAAGTGTGTTTCCATTCGGCGTATTTTTGTCGCCGTAACTTGATATTATGACCCTGAAATACACGAGAACACTTGCAAAAATAACAATTTTTTCACCATCATAACGTTTGTTCATGACGTCATAGTTTTTTCATGCAAAGTTTATTATGCCCGCACAAGCTTTTACATTCCAAAGTACTATTCCTGACGTCATGTTTTGCATCAGTATGAAATAACAGAAACACGACGTATCGTAACATACGGATCTCAAAATTAGCAGGAAAAAAAATTCACTTGTCGGCCCACACATTGTTGACATGTGTTATTGCCTTTGAGATTGCAGTTTAAAGTTCGAATGTAGAAATAAACTAATTGCCGAAAAACCTATAAATGGCAACATATTTTGCACCATACTACATAATAAAACTTGAAAATGGTTTTGCTTCAAATGACTGATACACGAAAAAAGGCAGACCTGTAGGGGTTAAAAGGTTGTTAAACATTCCGTTTTTTAATAATGGAAGGGTGAAGATTGAACGAGCAAAGTGAGCAATTTTCCACATAAACTAAACTTTTTCAGTGAGTTTCTCGCTTCCGTCATAATCCTTCATTTACTATCACCTTTGTAGGGGCTTACTTCTGGAGAAGTAGACGAACAAACGTGCAAACAATCGTATGTTTGAACAATGTACTTGAAATGCAAACGTGTTGAGGAATTTGATGGACGAACTGTGAGCAATAATTGCAGTTAGTTTGCATTGAAAAATCAGTACATCGATTTTGTATTGCTCTTGGGATCAAAGAAATTAAAGAATGAATCGATGCCAATGAAGTGAGTGAAACAAACGATATGGCTAGTAGGTCTGATCAGATATGTGGCGCAATTTCCTAGTCTGCCTACTATTGCAGTACCTACAGTTAAGGCCACGTGAGATTGAAGATGCCTCCCTCATGTTACCAAATGCTACATACGCAGCTTCAATAGCAGATTCCTGGTTACTATAGTTTTGCCGTACTATATTCTCAAAAGGACTTTGTTATTTTGAATACAACCAAGAGAGCGAAGTAGAAAAGTAAAGGTGAAAAGAAATTTAATGTTGGGTACTATTAGCAGAAACAGACATTCCGTACAGTTGGAGGCAAGGGTTGCAAGAGTTTAAGGTCCTTTAAAAAGGCACATCAGTTGGACAACGTTTTGTGATTCAAGGCATCCCGTTTTCAAGTGATATTAAAATCGAAGAATGACAGTTAACGTCATTTTCAAGAAACAACTACGAATATACTGCCATAAAGCAATTAAACACATAAAGCCTACTGTTTAAGAATGTGGCCAGAACAGGTAAACCAAAACAGGCCCAAACCTCTCACCGGCAAACGCTACCTGAAATCACTACCATTTTTAGTACAAGGGATGAGAATTGCACTGTGGGAAAGTGCTAGTTTAAAAATAAACTACTTATTACCTAATGATGATGTGAGTGGAGGAGTACTCTGGGATTTTAAACTTAGCTAATCTAAGTTTCTTGATTATTTGATTATATCATGGAGGCAAGGGTTAAGTAGAGAGTTGAAACCCGACTGAAAATGTTCGGGACTACAGTAGTTGTGCATTAGCGCTATAATGGACGGAGTTACATGTAACTAATTAGTTCTGTGTTGGTGTGATTAGCCTACGTCAATCCTGACTGTCCAATGACTGACTGCCTACAGAGGGAAATTTGTTTATTATATGGCTTTGGTAGGGTAAGTCTACTACGGACTACTACAGTCTGACGTCACTGCCGTGGTCAATACCATCTTTATTGATTCTCGCACCTTGATTATGCTGGACCATTTGGATGAATCAACTCAGAGCTGGACTACCAAACGAATGAATACTCATTATGAAACGTAAGCTGCTTCATTCCAAACGATTAAATATAAAATCTTGTATCGCTCTAAAACAAAAGTAGTTTTGGATACTGCCAAACTTTTCAGCCGTTTGAAGTCGTTATATCAAACGCCATTTCGCCTAGTTAATCCCACAGTGTATGTAGGTCGAAGGTTAAATGAAATAAATCTGAAAATGGTTACTGAACAATTTTCAATTATTATTTTACCGTTTGCAGTCTTAGTCGGTGGGATTAGTTTGGAGAAAGAGCTTGCTGCTTAATATCACGACCTCAATCGGCCTATAAGCTTCTTGGGCATCATTACAAGTGTTGTTTTGGGGAGACATATCTTTTAGTCCAAACTTATAAACCCCATTTATTTTCTTAGCAAATACGCCATGAAAAAACAAAGAATCCAGATTTACCTTTTTTTCAAAATTTTGTTTTCATTAGGTTTCCATTGGTAACTTTACGTGTGTGTCAGTCTTTAATCAGTCTTTCAGCTTAAAGGAGCTGAACCCAAACAGGGTTGCCTGCCCCACTGTTGAAAACAAGAGAGGCGATTTGCTTGGAGACATCCAAGTGGGAAATCCAGGGTCTTTGACATGCAACTATTTAGCTGTGGGTAAAGCAATAATTCTTCATTCTTGAGATTGATTGGTAACTTTGTCTTTACCCTTCCCCTAGCCCCCAATCCATCACAAGGTACATTCCACGGTTAAACTACAGAAACTATTTGTACAATTTATGCTTTCTTCACTGAATGGAAGAATGTTGTCAGGTGACCACAGTCTCCCGATGAAACTAAGTTTCGTCTTTTTCGTCACGTTGTGATTTTTCTTCAGATGTTTGCAAACAGCCAAACCACCTGAGCTGTAAAAAATATAAGAACATAAAAAACTAGACACCATGCCGTCATTGTGGTCGCCGTGCTGAAATGCTGTATATTTTGAGTTGCTAGGACTGACGATAAGTAATAGTTATAGCCATACTTTTGGAACAATGGGTTGTGATAACTGATTTACTGTACAGTTTTTACATCCAAAGAGGCAGCGTATAGTCTGAAGCCGAAGACTGAGGATCTGCTGCCTCCGAGGACGCAAAAACTGTACAATAAATCGCTTATTGCGACCTATTCTTGCAAAAGTATGGCTTATAACTGTTTTATGACCATTTAACGTCACTTATTATGGAGGTAAATGAACTAATCCAAAGTACGTTTTATAGGCGAATTTGACCATTTTAATGCCGTTTTGCATTTTTTTTGGCATTGTTGCATACTGGTTTGCTCCCTCGTCCTTGATACTGCAACAATGCCACCATAGCTGTGTTTCTTTTGTATTATTGTTTGCACGCCTAAAGTCTAATAGTAATGCACGTGCCGTAATTGTTGTGCCTAATTTCCTTTTGTTGGATCAATCAATCAAATCTTGTTGTATGGAGAAGAATTGTCTGTTCTCTTGTTGAGTCATTTGTACTACGTAGCCATTTAATAGCAATTTAAAAAAAACTTTTTTACTTGAACCACACATTATGTTGCTCAAGAAAAACAGTCGCACGATAAAAATAAAGTGGACATCTGAATTATAGCAGGGACCATAAAGGGGAACGTAAAATTCCTCCACCTCCGCCCGCCCACACTCCCCCTGAAAAAATATCTAATTGTGTCAAAGAACTCGTGTAGAATTTTAACCTTTGCAATTTGTTTTCATTTATGAACAGACACCCACTGTAGCATGCGGGAGTACAGTGAAAAACAGTGTACGACCATTTTCACCCAAAAATTTCTCTGGATGCTAAGACAAGTGTCTGTTTATATTTTATCAATACTGTTTCATTTCTGTGCATTGCACGAATTTGTTAATTCGTAGTGAGGTTTTGTGAATTTCTTTGGATGCTATGACGGGTGTTTGTGTATATTTTCTCATTGCAGTTACATTTCCGTTCATTGCGCCAGCCGTATGATCGTTGCTTTCAAATCCTCTAAGCTTCCAGCTTTAGAAATCTGGCGTATGATGGTGCAAGTGGTGGGTTCATTGCTTTTAATTCTTATAAGCTTACAGCTTCAGAAATATATCTTAGGAAGGTAGTAGTAGAATAGGTACAGACCTGAACCGGAAGCGACATCACAATCCAAGATGGCAGCCAAAGACACCAGTTTTGGATTCGACTAGTGCCTAGAGGCTAAATAATGTAGAAAATCATGTTACTGACACACACCTCGTGTTGACACTGGTAGCAAAAGGTATCTGGAGTTACAAGTGGTCCCTCTCCACTTCCTAAAATAGCGATGTCCATAGTATGACCCGCAAGGTCGAGGTTGATCTTAAATCAGTTCAGACCCGTCAAACACACTATATGAATGGTCACACACCCAACAAATGTAATCTAGACTACTAGATGGGTTTCAGTTCGGCTAATTATACCATATTACTCGTAAAAATGACACATAGGTTCATTCCAACCTAAACCATGCTGATACCTCCTTTGGAACTCTAAACCACGTGTTCCATTCTTCTATCCTTTCTTCCAGTTGGTGAAATGTCTCATCTGTCAGACTGTTTAATTGTGTAAATTGAAACTTAAAGAGTAGCCAACAGTCTCGTTAGGGATGTAATAGTTCTTACTGTCCACCACTTATTCAACAACATGCAATAAGGTGACAAAAGCCCGAGTTCCTTAAAGTGAGTATTCAACCAACACCTTCCTTGATAAAGTAAACTATTTACAGACAGACCTTTGTGGTCGGAAAAAACTATTTACACAATCAAAATGATATGAATGAAAGGGTTACCTTAGGGAGTAATGACAATTTGCAACGTTCTAATGCGTCCACTATAACATACCTTTTCGTAAAAACCGTAAAACATTTTTAGTTAAAACCGTGCCTTGTCTTACATAATAAGATAAATTTTTCAAGGGGCAGGGTGTAATGTGTTGGCTTCAGATTGATAGCGATTCCTGAACCCACACATAGCTGTTTCTGTAAGGCGCTATGTTGTGGTGTATAAAATCTTTTATCCAAATACCTTTTGTGTTAGCTTCACTGTTGCAGACCAACCAGTTCTTACCTGGTTGTCCCCCTCCAAGGAGGGGTACGTTTGCAGTTCAGTGGAATCCAACATGATTACACCATGTTGACTCCCAGTGAGCTGTGTGGGAGGGCTAAAAGGGACAGTGCATCCAGTTTCTTCTGAAAT
>JAHWFP010154267.1:0-14102 GCA_023313725.1 Lithobius niger | reverse complement strand
TGTGTGGGAGGGCTAAAAGGGACAGTGCATCCAGTTTCTTCTGAAATAGGCTCTTTCGTTATGAATGTAACTTCGTTAGAATATTATATCAGATTCTTAAGAATCGGAGGTTGTTAGCGTGGGTTGCATCTGGAATGAGTGGGGACCAATCGGTATTTAAACAGCTGGACACCACATATTCGTGATCATGAGTGATAGTTTAGTCTAGATGCAGTAAGTAGCGACTCCGACTCTTCAGTTAATGTGCAAGCTACTTACATTCTAAATCATATCTGGTTATTGGTGTTTGTTAGGACGTTCTTCTAAACCCTCAGTTTGGCTAGTAATCATTAGTTATAACTTTTATATACTTTTGTACATTTGTTCAGCTTTTCTTCTGCTCATAACTTGTCTAGTGACCCCTAGCACTCGATAAGAGCTGGTTGACACGGTTGTGAACCACCTGTGCATCTCTTGGCTTTCAACCACGTTACAAGTTAACAGACGGGCAAACTCGGCCGATCGTATCGATATGACTGCTGTTACTGCTGCTGTATATACTGCTTTATATGCTGGTGATAAGAATGAGTTATAGCCAGTATCGTGCACAATTTAAAACTCGCTACGTTTTGGGAAGTCAACTTCCCGTCTTCAGGTTAAAATAAAACACTAAATTTAAAAAAAAAATCATGGCAGTATTTGCCAAGTAACCAAATCCATAAAACAACCCAGTTTAGGCATGGTCCAGGCCTAAAACATTAAAATTTTTAAAAATAATGTACAAATCAAATGTTACTACATGTTGTCAGATGGGCATCCGGAAGTTGAGTGGTGGCAAGAAGGCTCTGATGCCCTGTGGTTTGGAACGACATGGTCTGGTCTAAGTTGAATAGGGTAGTTTTAGGTAGACAACTTTTTCTTGAATTTGTTAAGTTGTAGGTTGTTGATGATAGAAAAATATTCATTTAGAAAGTTGTTTTCTGAAATTAAATGATTGTAAACTGGAGGCACATGAGCAAGGTTTTTTCTTGCCTTGGTGTTTTTTCGGTGAAAAATATTGTCCTATCCAGTGTTGTTCATGCCCTGTTGAGAGCTTTTGGGGGAGATTCCTGTTTTAAAACAGTGTTGAACTAATGAACTCGTTTCAGTATGCAATTAAAAAAATTAGTGTTTTATTTTCACCTGAAGACGGGAGGTTGATTTCCCGAAACGTTGTGTGTTTTAAATTGGGCACGATACTGGCTTTTACTCATTCTCATCTGCTGAAGGTACTAAAACTACTCACTTATATGCTGCTTGGTATACTGATCGATAAGGACTAACTTTTCCTCCATCGTTAGTAAAGCTTCCATTATTCTTTATGTTACTTTGCACTTTGTCACGCAGAAAAAATATTTTGTCACTCTTTATAAAGCATAAAGCACTGTCTAAACCAATTTAGGGATATGGGGTACCTTTCTGGTACCCGCATTTTGTTAAGGATTCCAGGTGCACCGAAAACGTCCAATACAGTGTAACTAAATAAGTGTTTGTTGTATTTGTCACAGTTGCTCTATGGCGAGTGCCTGTATACTTAAACTCCCTTCGTCAAAATGACTACGTAAAAGAGATTGACTTACATTGATGTACAAGAGACTACAGGGAATGATTCTGAGGGCTTACTAATTATTTTTCTTAGGTTTAATTACAGCAGTGTCAATTCAAGACATTTCACTGAAGGTCAAGATGACTGGTGTGCACTATAATGCAGTGCATGCCTACACGGCACTTAATTTGTAAAATTCATTGCCTGAAGCAATTATTTTGCCCTTCCCATATATTATTAAAAATACTCTTGATGAATTCATCAGTGCTGAAAAAAATTACTGTTTTGACTATTCATGTGTTTAAAACATTGCTGAACAGGAGTCCATGTGTGTTGTTTGGCTTATTTTTAATTATAATTTCTTTGTTACATGATGTAATACATTTTATATACATATATATATTCATTATACCTGCTATAAACATCCTGATGTCATTAAGTTCTGCCAGACACTGACGATTTATGTCTGTTATCAAATGAATAAATAAATAAAAAGTTACGTGCCTTCAACGAGCCAAAGAACTTCTATCCCAAAATGTCATAAGAATATCAGGATGTTGAACAACTGAACTCATTTAGAAGTCGGCCACTTAAATGCTTCAAACAAAATATTGGCTTCAAACTATCCTAGATAACTTAATAAATTATCCTAGGAATTATCCAAGCACTTACCCCAAGAATTTGTTATCTATGAAATTACGTTTAACTTTGCCAAGATATTACGTTTAACCTACTCAATTACGTTTAGCTTACCCAAGAAATAATCGTATTGTACCACGATGGTCGGCATAAAACGAGTACGTAAACATGTTCTGATGAAGAAAGATATTTAAAAAATGTGGCATCAGGTAACTTGTGTTGCAGAATGACTACTTGGATGGAAATTAAGTCTTCTGATAAACGACGTAACAGATGATTGTCCTCTGAAATTGAAAAGTAAATATTTCAACAGAGATGTCAGAATTAACACAGCATATAATGTGTCACACATGTGCAGTGACTTACAAAATGTTCTTTCGAACTTTACCAAATGATACAATTAGGGCAGGAAAAGTATCGTTGATTTTTTCAAACCAAATGTTACTTAAGCAGACACTTATTGTCTGGTAATAAATAACACTAAGATTGAAAAAAATAGGTAACCCTTCATTTCTTGCAGTTTATTTTACGTAGGAATCTCCGTGAAAAACTACAGTGAGGTTTTTGTTTTCTTTCTGCAAAAATAGCACCAATCCGACTGACACTGAAATGACTGCGTTAAAAAGACCATTCTGGAGCTTGCTGCTTCAGTAATTATACAAATCGAAGCCTTACTCGTTTCTGAATAGTTGCCAACAAACCACAGATCTATACAGTATATCTCACTTAGAGGACACTTATTTCATGTCAATTCTCATTATGCCCATATTAGAGAAATGATGTCATCTTCGTTAATCATTGGACCTTTACGGAAACACGAAGCTGCTTCTCGGCAGTGTTCGTAGTAATTATGCCCGTATTAGGGAACACTGTCACTTTCGTGTATTGTTGGAGTTTTACAGAAAAAAAAACGTACTTTTTAGTCACGGTACATTTAACGTGGTGTATCAGCTAGAATGAAATGTTGTTTAGGCCTAATGCGAAACGCCTGTGCCGAAGCAAATGAAATTACAGGTTGATAAACAGCATAAACCATCATAAAACTAAACATCTTGCATCAAAATCGTAAATCGAAATCGAAACTGTAAAACGAAATTACTTCAAAGAATCATTTTGCGGAAAGAAAAAACCGCAAAAGGTCTCAAATCTAATCACTCTCCTGCTTCTACGAAATGTATAATTTGTCCGTTTTCTGGTCTTGAGAACTGAAATCAGGAAAGAAGTTTGTGCTAAAAACACGAATTATCGACTTTATAGAAGCACTCGGTGTATTATAGATGATAATTCAGTCATAAGAATTATCACTTATCAGGAAGTAAGACCATAAGAGCCTAGTTTACTATTATTATCATGACAAGTTTCATTTCTGCTCTGTTAAAGAAAACTTAGCACTTGAAATGAGTAAATGAAAAAACTGATGTGGGTTGAGTGGTAATGAAATACAACGTAGTAATAAAAACAAGATGGAAGCATTAAGGGAATAAAATTCTGTGGTCAATTATCAATGGCTTACCTTCGTCAGTTATGACAATCACTTTTTTCCAAGCTACAGTGGATAAAAACTGAGTAAGCACTTCGTTTTTGTAAATCCTTTCTGCACCTAATTAAATTGACACAACAAAAATTAAACTGAATCTAAAATATTATTAAATAAAGCCAACGTAGTGCACATCAAATAAAGGTTAGTCAGTGTCACGTTTCTGCAGAACTAAATAGTAGACACTAAAAACGATATTGTTTCACTCGTTCAGTCACATTCCCGGAAATCTCATTGGTAAATTGTCCCTAGGAGTTTTCCTTACCAAGGTGGTTTACTTAAGTGATGGCAAGGTTTACCAGAGTGTTGGGAGGTTTTCTTGACTAATGTTGTGGTTTCTTGACTGACGTCATGGGAGGATTTCATGAATGACATCAAGGTCTAGTGGAGTAACCGGAGGTGACAGCAGAGTTTACTTGAATGCCATCAAGATGCAAAGAAGGATTTGTGGGCTATAAAATTGAATTGAGAGCCGAAAGTGATGCACTGCATTGATGTCAGAATTTACAGGGGCAACTGGAAGTAGTGCCAAGGAGTACACAAGGGTTATCGAGATGAATGGGGGTCATGGTAAGGTTTATTCAAGTAAAGATAGACGTCACGCCAGTAAACCTTTATGCTTTACTGTAGCAACCGGAAGTTATGTAAAGGTATACTCGAGGGCCATCTAGGTGCTCATGGGACAAATGTAGCATTAAATCTAGTGGGCTACTAATGGCGCACTGTCAATGATGCTAAAGCTTACCAGAGTGACGACAAGCTTTTCTGTAGCAACTGGAAGTGATGTAAAGTTTACTTGACAGCCTGAGGTTTACTTGAGTCGGGGGCCGGAAGCAACCTCAAGGTTTACTGGAGTGACGCAAAGGTTTACTTGAGAGCCATCGAGGTGTAATGGGTGCTATGTTATGGTTTACTTGAGTGAGAATTCGCCTGCAGTCCCATCAATATTTTCTGTAGTAACACCAGGGTTTACTTGAATCGATATTCCAAGACCATCACGATTTTCAGCAGTTGACGTCAAGGTTTACTTGAATGGAAATTCCTGTGTAGTGAAATCAAGGTTTACTTGAGCAGGAGTGGCTCCTGGAATGGTTTCATCCATCAGTGCTGTGCCTTATATGGGTGGGTGGTGGAATCCCAGTGCAGTCACTGAGATTGGGGACTTAGCAACTTAACAACCAATCACGTGCAAGGTCCGAGGGGACTCTCCAGTCTCCATGGGAAAAACACAACTCAACAGCCAATTCAGTCAATGAGAGTAGTGACTCCAGTCACTGAGAGTGCAATTCCCAACCAAACACCCAATCACTTTCAAGGAGGGAGGGGGAACCTAACTCAACAGCTAATAAAGTCACATAGTAAAGTGGAGAATCCCTAACCCAATAGCCAATGACATCCAAGGAGGGAGGAGAATCTACTGATATTTATAGGTATGATGACATGGTGTTATTAAACTTGGGTACTTATTTTTCTATAAAAGGGCAGCTGCTTATTCGGTCCTCGGTCTTAAAGATTTTCAGGTTTTAAAATGGGAGCTCCCGGCCAACATTATCGAGTCAAGCAGGGAAATCACCGGTTCAGCCACAGAAGTATACCACAATTTTTTTAACGTTTTAACAGGGGGGTCTGATACAAGTCCAATTCAGTTTAAACATGGTTCAACCCAGTTCAGAAAGCTAGTTCAACCTTGTTCAAGGCTGGTGAGAATCTCTGCTTGCTGTCTGTAGATGTTATTTCACGGGGAATCCCCAGTTTAATCCGGTTCAAGCCAGTTTGTGGTACGTATTTTATTACTATTATAATATTTTCTGTTGTGGGGGAAATATATCTTTGTAACGTATAATTTGGCATATGGAATATCTACCCCCAATTCGTCTGTTACACGTTATACAATTCAGCCTAAATATTGCAGGTTTTTTTATATTAGGTGTTTTGATTGGGATTATGACTGAGATTCTAAATAAGTAATACGCTTGATTGCATAACAAAAAAAGTCAACCAGTGGACTATTTTTTTAAAATAAAAAATATATGCGTAAAAAGATACTCAGTTACTTGTGTTCAACCAATAAATCAAGCTTACTCTAATATATGATCAGAGGAGGAAAATGAGTATAATAGAAGATTACCTGATGATTAATGAATCCTTATAGGATTATTCTTTCTTAGAGAGCTATTCATATAACGACTGTAACCCCATAGTCATTACTAACCTCAACAACGTAATTTGGAAAACAGAATTACAGTAGAAAACCTAGATTTGTTCCTGCACGTTGCTAACATTTATCATCTAAAGACAAATTGTTCAATGCCAACACACAAATTTTGTGAATGCAAACATAGTGAATCTCATCAACAATGTACCTATGTAATTGTTTTCCTGCGTTAAATACCATGTGAGGGACAAGCTAGTGAACAAATTAAACTATCTGGTTTATGTGCACCTCGTGAAAGTCTATCTTAGGTACAGCTCGAGTGATCAATTATTGCCACCAACAATACGAATGTCACCATTTGGCTTGAACACAAGTACTATGGGGGTAGCCCAGGCACAATAATCCATGGGCTTCAGACACCCTGCCGAACCAGTCGGTCAATTTCTGCCTGTACCTTCCCTCTGACAGCCAGAGATACCGGTCGAGCTTTGTAGAATTTTGGTACTGCATCAGGTTTCAGTTTAATGTTAGCTTTGAACCCTTTAAGGTAGATAAACCGGGTAATAACGTGCAGGAAACCTTGCAAATACTTGCTATACAAAATGAATAGCATTCTTCTAATTCAGTAAAGTTCCTAAATTATTAATTAACACAGCATACAATTGATTAATGTCCAGATTAAATTTAAAAATCCAGCTGCACCCAAACAAGGCTGGCTATTCGCAAGGGCTAATTACGACATTTAAGGTTTCAGTTCAATTTGCGTGGGGGACGTTTAATTTAACTTATCCAAAATGTCAAAAGTGGCACTAACCTACGACTTGACTATAATCTTAGTCGGGTTTAAATTGACGTTACTGGTGTACTTGTGATACCAACTTGCAGGCAACAATGTCGTACCCGAATCCGAATACACTTCAAGGGGACTAATTCTACTTTGATATCTTCTTGAACTAACTTTGTGGTTGGTGATTATTGGGATACTACTCCATCATCAAACCAAGTCCAAAGTAGATTTTTCCACCTCATTGCGAACTGCGGTTTCACTCAGCTTGTCACTGAACCTACTCGGAAAGAAAATATTTCTGATGTCATTCTTGCTGATGATATTTGTAGTATCTTCATTGTAAAGGTACAGCCCAAACTAGGCATGAGCGACCAGAAAATGGTCTCTTTCACGCTTCACCGGAATTTTTCTCCCTTCTAAAAAAATATTTAGGCCAGTTTATCGATTCCATCACACGCTGGATAAGATTGATTGAAAACAGGAGTTGAATGAGTTTTACATAACAAATGATATGTGGAATCGTTCTATGAGTATGCAAATTAAAGGGACTCCGCACATGACTGGGAGCACTCATCATCCATACTACAGAGAGAAGGCAGATTATAGATTGAAAAAACTTTATAATGCATAAAAGTAAAGAAAAACGGGGTGAGAATCTGTTCTAGTGCTTTGAAACTTCAGGAATGATGAAGGGCAATTGGCAAAGGATTGGGCGACTTGGAACCGAAACTAGTGGTACTAGCAGATGGCATTTTTCAAGCTGGTGGCAGTCTGATAGGATATGGATGAATCTTTTTTATTCTCCCTCACTTTTTTCTTCTTTATCTTCTTATTTTTTTTTACTTTTCTTCCCCCGTTTGGAAAGTGTTTTTGTTTCTTTACGTGGGTTTTGCTTGCTGTTATTGTTACTAACGATTTCGTTTCCCCCTTCCCCCTCCCCCATTTTCGTGGCTGTATTTGTCGTTTTTGATATTTTTTCACTGTTTTTTAATTTGGTTACTAAAACAAAAATGGAATGAACATTGGTTTAGAAAGTACGAAATATGATTGTTTAACGATTTAAAATAAAACTTAAATGAAAAGATCGGAGAAAAAATGCTTTTAATGCTATGCTTATGACTCTCGGGGGACCCAATAATGAATCAGCGTTGGGCCCCAAATTGTTTTGAGCCAGCTGTGATGCCCTAAAAAAATTAACGTAGCTACTAAGGAAAAACTTGAAGCCAGGAAACGACTTCTTTCACATCGGACACCTGGAAATAACTTTAGTAGATGTTTTGGTGGAAAGCAGGCTCTTTTGAGCAACCCCACAGGCTCCCCTCCTGGCTCCCTTCCTGGCTCCCTCCTTCTTCTCTGCAGATGGGGGCTCCCTCCTATTTTGAGGGTCTCCTCCTATTTTTTTTTTGGTTCTTTTTTTTAAGTGTTGCTGTTTTTGGAGCATTTTTCGGCATGTAACTTTCTTGTTGTGTCAGGGACCTCCCTGCAGATAGGCCCTTTCTTATTTGAATATTTTTGCAGGTTTTTTGTTTTCTAAAGTGTTGTTGTTTGGAGAACATTTTTCACAAGTTATGCATATTTTTTTACGGTTGAGGGGTGTGATATTGCGACTTTCTAGTGCGTGGACCATTTGATACAGACCTCTGGGAATGAGCGGTGGGTATAAAAGGTGCAGATAATTCCGTAGATCTTTATATCAGCCATGGCTGCCAAGTACAACGTGGTCTCGTGGTTCCAGTGCAAGAAATGCAAAGTTGAGTTTTTATTGCGAGAAGAGGTGGAAAGTCATCTAGAGAAGCCTTGCGTGTTAACCTTTACATGTCTATTGTGGAGGACTCTTTTCTTTCTACGATGAGGTTTTGGTGTACTACGACCGATGTGCTGGAAAAATGATTACGCCTGAAAAGTCAAGTTTGGCGGTATATATTACTGCAAAGCCTATTGGAAGTATTTCCCTGATTTAGAACGAGCTATGGTTAATACCAGAATTTTCCATTCATCTCTTCCCATGACTATACTGCGAAAAGACATTCAGGAACAATAGGTATAAACGGAAACACAAAAGGCGTCACGAAGGAAAATATATAACGTAATCTGTAAATCGTGCGGTGTGACTTACTCTTATCAGCTTGCGTATAAACGGTATAAGTGTGGTGGGGCTATAAAACAACGTGGAAAGGAAATTGGAGATACGTCAAAAAAGAGACGCAAATTGTCTTTTCCTAAACTCGAACCTTTTGTTGAAGAAAGAAATAATTTCTCAAATACCTACAAATTTCAACCTCGTAACCAATAACGTCAGATCTATAGTCATATTTATAATAGAGGATACCAGAATCGACTGTGCCTTGTCCAACATGATTGACGATTTGAAAGCCAAGACAGGTGACAGATGATACCGAATTCGAGATGAGACCATTCAGTTGGGATTTAGGAGGGTTTGATCTAGTGTGTGATGCTTTCAACAGATGCTTCTTAACTTTCAAGCGGGATTTTATGCAGGATGAAATGTACTACGAGCCTCTGATTTTGTTGGAACAGTACAAGGACAAATATTGGAATCTTTTAGAACAATGTCGACGTCTTATGGTAAACATAAAAGCTCAAATTGGATTATGCATTCTCTTCGAAAAAGCGACAGATAATACGAAAACTATTAAAGCTTATTTTAACTCCAACCTGGTCACGGTGGGGGACAAGGAGGTTCTTTCGGAAATGTCGAACAAGATGCTGCATAGTAGTGGACAGTTTGCCGTAGAAGGAAGTGGATTGGTTGCCAAGCAATGCGTGTGCACCGAACTATGCGTTGGAATTTATAGACCTTTTGACAGGAAAGGTTACGTAGCACTTCCCAACAACCTCAAGCTAGGTCCTGATATACTTGTCAATATGCATAGTGAAGAAGATAGATGTTTTCTGTGGTCCGTGTTGGCTAGTATACACCCCGTTCCATCTTCGCAACATGATTGGGATACGAAAGATTACCTGTCTCGTGCGCACGAGTTAGTTGTAGGTGTGTTGGACCCCATTCCTTTATCCAAAATTGTGGCGTTCCAAAAAGCTAACAACATTTCGGTATCTGTTTTTGGTTTCGAGGATGACCAGCCTTGAGTTTATCGCGCGAGTTCCTTATTTAAAAGTAAGCATCACGTTGACTTACTTCTTTTCACCAGACACCACGTGATGATAAAAGTCTTCATCAAATTCATCGCGAGTTTCAACCCCAACAAGCGCTTGAAGTATTTTTTCAGGCAATGCTTACACGGTTTTCGAAATCGTTTCAGCTATGAAAACTACCACTTTCCTTCTTGCGAGGGAGCTCCGTTTCAAAAAACCTCATTGCTCAAGAATGACGTTATCCAGTTTAAAAATTTCAAGAATGAGCTCCAAAGGTTGTACATAGCTTACGTGGACTTTGAAGCGGCACTGCACCCTGTCTCTAGTTGTGATGGAAACGATACATACTCCAGAGTTAACCACATTCACCAAGCTTGCAGTTTTGCCTACGTGATTGTTGACCACTTAGGTGGAGTATTTTCCAAAAATTGTACAGAGGTGTAGACTGCGTGCAAGTTTTCTTCGAATCTATATTAGAGGAGCAGAAAAAGATGGCCTACATGGATTCCCGCAAGCAACGAATGAACCAAGGGACAGGGGTTGCTGTACAAAGAAGCTGCGATGTGCCATATCTGCAAACAAGGAGCATTTACCCGACCGCAAGAAAAGTTACACAGATTTACGAACGTACGAGACCACGACCACATAACCGGTGGATTTAGAGGAGCTGTACACAGCAAGTGTAACTTTGCTTATGCTTTGAACAGAAACATAGCAGATGTTATGCATAATTTCGAAAAATACGTCAGTCATTTCATCGTGAAGGCTTTGAATTCGTTTAAAGATTTGAAGGCTCTGCATAATGTGAGGATCATCACCAAGAACAAGGAATGAATCAGCAGCATGGAATTAGGCTGTTTTACTTTCATCGATAGTCTAGTTTCATGGACTAGGATCATGGACAAGCTTTTCGAAGGTGAATCCATTGAACTCGTACGAGGCCTTCAGCGAAAAGGTGTGTTACCATATGAATACCTGACAAATATGGAAGTGTTTGAGGAGAAATGTTCACCTTCCATGTCAGCATTTACCTCGTTGTTGAAAGGAGCGATCTGCGCCGTATCTTATCAACACGTGATGAAGATTTGGGATTTTGGCAAATGCAAAACGTTTGGAGATTACCACGACCTGTATTTGTGGGCGGATGTCAGGCTTTTAGCCGATGTTTTCAAAAACTTTTAGTGCGGCAAGTTTGGCTAGTTACGGATTGGACCCCTCCCATTACATTTCTACACCCTCCCTATCTTGGGGCGCGGTGCTCAAGAGGACGGGAGTGTCTTTGTATCTCTTCACTAACATTGACATGCATCTTATGGTAGAAAAGGGTATAAGATGCGGTGTCTCGTTTATAGCTAGAAGATACGCTAAAGCCAACAACCCGTATATACCATCTACCTTCAACTCCAATAAAAAAATTCTTACATCATATTTTTTGACTTCAACAACTTGTATGGTAGTGTTATGTGCAAGTATCTACCAACTGGAGAGTACGGATGGTGCCGGAAGACCGGCTTGAGTATATAAATCTCGATAATTACGAAGATGAGTTATACAGGGCTTATATTATAAGTGGACTTGGAATACCCAGCGATGCTCCATGCATTGCACAATGATTTCCTGCTAGCCCCAGAGCACATGAAAATCACAAAGTCTACACTATCTCCTTTCAACCATCAGGCAAGCGAAGACTTGCGGTAAACGTACAGCAAAGGCCTAAAGCTAACCACTAACCTTTTCTCAAAGAAAAAGTACGTGGTGAACTATAGGAATGTGAAATACTACCTTTCTCTCGGCATGGTTCTCACGAAAATACACAGCAGTCACTTTTAAGCAAGCTCCTTGGCTGAAACCTTACATCGAGTTTAATAACGAGAAACGGCAAGCGGCTAGTAACGATTTTGACAAGAACCTCTACAAATTATTTAATAATTCGGATTTTGGTAACGACCGAAAACAAACTTAATAGAAACAACGTCTTGATAGCAATGACGAAAGAGAAAGCCATCAAGAATACATCTGACCCACGCACCACGAGATGAACTCCTCTAAGTGACGATCTGGTAATTTTTACAAAGACTCCCGCAAACATCATCTTGAACAAGCCCATCTTGGTTGGGTTTTGCGTCTTGGAACTGTTAAAGTTACTAGTCTATGGGTTTCACTACGACCACATGAAAAAGTGCGAACCAGAGAGAAGAAAACTCTCAGTTACGGATACAGATAGTCTGTGTTACAAGATAGAAACGGACGATGTTTTACAAAGATATGGAACAAGCTGTGTCATTGTACGATACGTCTGACTACCCAAAAGAAGATTTCTTACACTCCGTCAACAAAAAGTATTGGGAAAGATGAAAGTAGACAGCGCGAGGTGCCCAACTTCCCAGTTTGTAGGGTTAAAGTCGGAGCTCTACAGCGTTTTACAATCAGATGGGAAAACCAAAATGGCTTGCAAAGGCATTAAGAAAAGAGCACAAGTGGTGCACGAAACGTACAAGAATGTGCTGTTTAAAAGTAGCGTCATGGGAACTCTGGGGTCTTACATCCGTTCAGAGGCGCACAAACTGAAAACCGTCACCATCAACAAGTTGGCTTTCATTCCCTAAAACAAGAAGAGATGGGTCCGAGACAATGCAGTCAGTACTCTAGCTTATGGGCCCGTGAATTCAGCTTAAATTATCTGTATTATACGTCCAGCTGTTGTACTAGGAGTCATAGCCCTTCCATTTAATGAAATAAAGCATTTTTACATCTTTTCCGCTCTTTTATTGTAATACTTGCTCAACTAGAAATAGATCTGGAACTTGGGTTTTTTGAATTTCCTGTTCGTAGTATCCTCCGAGCACCGGTTCACCCGACTCGTCCTTTAAAAAGGTACCTAACTGGTTGGGTTTTTTGCACTTTACTGATCGTGAAAACTTCGTTAGTAAAATTTTAAAAATATGCTTTGTCAAAAATTTTTTTTACCTTAGAAATCCTGACTTTATTTCCTACGGCAAACTTGGGTTTCTTCAGCAGTTGTTTAGGGCTAGTTCGTCTCAGCAACGGTTCGTGACATCTGGTTACTTCCCTATGTTTCAGTCTTGTGGTGAAATGAACATGTCGTTGTAATCCGAAAACAACTCATTGATAATGTGTATCCACTTGTAATACCCATGCCTGGTGAATTTTTTCCATTCGAGTTTTCAGCGTTCTGTTGGCGTGTTCAATCACGCTCACTTTCTTCTCAGAGTACGTAGAGTACATGTTGATGTTATGGCACCTAAGTAGCGCTTTCAAATTTTTATTATAGAACTCACTACCTAAATCGACTAGTACAGTTTTAGGGGCCCTGAGAGTATATTCTTGAAAGCTTCGGTAACATTTAGACCGGTTTTATATTTAAGGGGAATGGCCCAAGCAAACTTGGACATGACGTTAATGCAAGTCAGTAGGCAGTAAATTCCTTTATGTAGCTTAGCTTACGGTATCATCTCCAGCAAGACAGCCTGCCATAGATTGTTTAGGCGCAGTACAATCACCTTCCATCTTGGAAAAATTGTCCACGTTGGTTTGTGAAGTTCGTTTACGAGTTGATTCATTTTTTTATTTCACATTCCGAAGCTGAGTTTTGTTTTCATGATTTTCTTAATGACGGAAGCGGCTAGTTTTTCCTCCCATGCCAGAGAAGGATCCTCTCTCACCCTTTAAGCTTTTGAAATTGGAACTTCTTCGGCGGTGTGGCAATGTTTTATGTCCGAGCTCTCGGCGTAAGCTATATTGTAATTTTTGCAACCTTCATTTAGTTTATTATTCCAAGATCTTCTTGTGCCAGTCGCTTCTTCAGCTGATTTCCAGGACCGCAGTATTGATACCCCGGTAACCGTATTTCAACGGGCAAGTTATCTATGATTTTGTTCACGGGTCCCTTCCCCACTTTGACGAAGTAAGCTGTTTTTGTACCACATGCATCGCAAAACACTATCTCCATCGGTCTGTTGTTTCGTTGTTTAGAAACTGGGCCCTTCGACTGGTTAAGAGTCGAACGTTTTCAATATTTCATCTTGAGTTCTTTACGGTTGCTCTTTTTTACTACAGTTCAATCTTCTTTCGTCACTTTAAAAAAAAGATATCATCAATTCCTATTCGTTTCTTTTCACCGGCAAAAACTCCGACTTGAAAATTAATCTAAACACATGCATTCATTTGGACTCTGACAGAATTACGAATTGGCTCTGCTTAATTTAGACACTTAAAACAGCATACACAACATCGCCTCAAAAAATAACGAAATTCAGTACACTACCGATGCTGGCGCTTCATGGCA
>JAHWFP010154266.1:0-27677 GCA_023313725.1 Lithobius niger | reverse complement strand
TGATTCTTTTCATCCTAAGAAAGAAAGAAAGGTGGCATATATATATATAAAAGAAGGCACTGTTTCTTCATTCTCTCGTTAAAAAAAAAACACCAATGTCCGAAGAGCAATCGCCAGGGGGCAGAGGCCTCGACGTCTTCGTTGCTGACCAGCAGAGCAAGCCGAGCGAAAAATGACGTTTCAATCGAGAACAACTTGAGCGGAAGAAAGGGATGGAAAGTCTCTGTGGCTTGCAGACTGGACTGAAAAGCACCACATCAGTCGGTACCCATGCCAACATCAAGGCAGCACATTACAAAACCCGGAACGGAAAGCCACGTACCGAAAACGGAAAACTGGTTCTTTGAGTAGAACCCCAACCTCCAACCAGAAACGTTTCACGTTTTCAATTTAAAAACCTCACACCAAAGACGACGGTGACATGTGGTTGGACGGAAGACTTGAATAACCCTGCTTTAAACTCAACGAAATTCATTTCTATTAAATAAACTCCAAATCCCATCTGGGCTGAACAATGAGTTTTTTTTCGGGACGACAATCATGATTTTTTCAAGCAGTATAAACAAATCAGGAAAATCTACTATGATCTAATGATACTCGCCTGCACTTTAAACACAAAAAACAATCTTACATAAAAAGACATCAGAGAAAACAGAACTATGATGCCTTGGTTAAATGAAACGAAATCTGATGATTGATTTGATGAGCTCTTTGTTTGCCAAACGGTTTCTAAAAGCCTTTTCGATAAGTGACGTATCACCAGATATAATTTAAACCTACGTAAACTTACAACTTCCGGCACTATCTAAGAATCGCGTGAGCAATGCTTTCAGAAATTTCGGAACTGGTAGAATGGCAAAGATGTGGCAACGATTTGAAGAGTATGAATATTAACGACCATGAGCATGATCATAGAATTCCAAATAAAAATCACCAGAGCTTCAAGTGTTTAGAGTAGACAAAAAAAAATCAATGTGAATGAAGACATACCGTAGAAATTTCGAAAATAACAGAATGACAAAGACGTAGCAACGATTCGAAGAGAATGAATATTGGCGAGCATGAGCCCTGGAACTGCAAACAAAAATCCCAAAGAGTTTCAAGTATTTAGTAGCCTGTGGAGAAAAAAAAATCAATGTGAATGAAAACATACCATTGAAATTTCGGAAATAGTAGAATGGCAAAGACGTAGCAACAGTTTGAAGAGTATAAATATTGACAGGCATGAGCATGAGGGTGGAACTCCAAACAAAAAATCACCTAAGATGTTCTAGTATTTAGTAGACCACAGAAAAAAGAAATGTGAATGAAGGCATACCATAGGAAACTATTTTACCAGTCCTGCTAATGTTCAGTGAGGAACCAACTGCAAATTGGAGATACAGGAAAGGTAATGTAGAAAGGTAAGAATATATTTCATGACAAAATATGTTATTTTTAGAAATGTTGACTATTCATTCATGCCGGGAAGGGAGACGACACTGGCAAGAAGCCATGAGGACGAGGAATAAAGTTCCTTCTTCTGGACATTGCATAACGTCTCGTAACAGCAATAGATTAGTAAGGTGTAATCAATTCACTTTAATTTATTTATTTACTATAAACAAATAGATACCTAATAACTACTGAGTGCCTCATGCAAAAGTGGAATTTCTATGATCCCTAAATGTTGTGATACCGAGGATGAGACTAATACCGATTTCGCATTGGTAAATTCAAGCGGCCAGGCCGGATTGGGGCGGTCCGGCCAGTGCCGATCGGGGCTAGTGGTGGTGCGGCCGGCCCGCTTTCGCGTTGGTTAATTCCACGGCTCGCTGATCACGATTTACAGCACTGCCACGAGTCGGTTTGTGGTACTTGACATATTTTACTTTCTGCCACTATACACTGCAGCACCATTCATAAACCATTCTGATTTAAGCGGCGCTGGCCGGCTCCATCCCTAATTTTATTTCGCATTGGTAAATAAAGCGGTCTTGGCCGCGCCAGGCACCAATGGTGTGAGCCGGGGTGTAAGCCGGGCCAGCTCTCGAAATACCGGCCCAGCCTAGTCCGGCCCGATTTCGCATTGGTTAATAAAACGGTGCACCAGCCCGCCTTGGCACGGGCAGGGCCACTTGAATTTACCAATGCGAAATCGGTATAATATGTCCAGTGGCCAGTCCAGACAGTACTAAGTCAGAATTTTGAATAATCACAACTGAAATGTGTTTTTAAATTCACATTTAGCTGCTGCCCACTACAGAATGGTTTGACATGTAAGATGCAATTCTCAGTGTATTGCAACACCTCGATTCAAAACTACAGTGAAAGTCTTAAGATGGTTCTAAACTGTCCCATGAAATGTTCACCAACGTACATATACATTTCTCAAGACACATTTTTACAATAATTTCAATGAGTTGTGTTGATCCCAAGCAAATGATGGCATCGATTTAGACATCTATTTTTTTTAGACCGCTGAATATCAAATAAAAAGATGACAATGACACACATTTTAGTCTTCTGCACAACCGTACCGGCTGAGAAGACTGTTCAACCACTTTGTATACGTGACTTTTTTCAACTTCGCAACAGTACCAGATGGAGACGACCACGGTTTACAAAGGTAGATTCAGTGTCAAAAATTAGTTAAATAACATGGGAAAATTAATACGTTACTTCCTTATAGCTAATAGACTTCTTCGACGTACCTAAATTAAATAGTAACATTTGACCGTCTAATTAAAATCCTGAGGATAAAACGCAGCCGAAAAATCAAAAGGATTTTAGCTTCGTCTAAAATAGTCTCGTCCCATTGTTGCATGGATGGATAGGCTTACCATCGAACCAAATTCTCCGTTAGGCCTATCAGCTACGTACGAAATTAAAACTGCAGTTAAAAAAATTAGGCCTACAAATTTAAATTAGGCCTAAAATCATGTTACCAAGTGGCAACATCAAGTCGCTACGAGTTGCTGTTGGCTTCATTAATAGCGTCTCTCCCGTTACTTCCCTACTACCACTGATCTATATAGCTTTTGTTGCGCGTCACATTGTAACACTGTGACTGTGTGCCCGGAGGCGCACCGTGTCGCAGAAATGAATAGGCATTATTATACAATCCAAATCCCCGTTATTTGCTACGTACGAAATTAAAGCTGCAGGTAAAAATTAGGCCTAAAAGCTGAGAATTACGCCGAAAATGTAAGATAATCTTAAAAGCTAACACATATTTAACCGGCAATTCTGATGGGTACTGCTTTTAGACTATATAATAGAGATATCTGTCGCAATGCGTGATAGAGGTGTGCGCCTCATCATTGGTAGTGGCGGAACTGTACAGAAGACCGGTTGCGACTAGGTAGTCGCAGTAGCCGCTTGTTTCAACTGAATATTTAGCCTAACTAATGGAAGGCTATATATTTACGACCCATTATTTAGGCTAAATATTCACAATTAAAAAATGTGGCTCATTGTCGTCTTTGCAGTGCTTTTCGCCCTTTTTTCCAATTGTGCCATCATTTTTTGGGAAGTGTGCAGACTCATATAGAAGGATTGTTGTACTTTTTTTTGTTAATGTCACAGTTTTGGCCAAAGGTGGCTGTACAGTATAACAGGGTTCAGACAATTTTTGAATTCTCAATTTCCCTGATATTTTCAGGTTTTCCAGGTGCATGCAATGCTAAGTTCCAGGTGGTTACAAGACGTTTAGCTAGGGAAACGGGCAGTACCTATTTGTATGCAAATAATCCAACATCCCAGAAAGTAGTTTACATGCTATATAGTCTTGACGGGACTAAGACGCATTTTCATCACAGATATTGGCACTAGCCTAAAATTTGGTTCATTGAAGTTATATCTAAAATACTTGAAAATATTAAAGCTGAAAATTAAAATATTTGTTACTATCCTAGGATTTTGTTTCTGATTTGCTAATTCAATGGAACTTACAGATAGACACAATCTTTTCCCTGTTTTTCAAAGAAATTCTGGTTTTCCCTGAAATTTCTCTGAGATCTTGGATTTCCAGGTTCTCTAGGTTTTCTCAATGTATTTGCATTTTTTGAATGCGTCTTCTTCCACTGTTTTGATTTGTTCAATGATGACGCAAACTTCCTTCGTTCATTTTAACACCATACTTTAAAAGGCATGGTTTCGTATTGCTTGGAAGATCAATGGATTCTCATTAGTAGAAGCAAAAGAAAAAATATGGGTGGCCAAAAATATGAAATATTTAAATAACAATAAAGTGCAATTGCCCTTCTGCATATGACTTTTCTGGTAAAAGTTGTAAACCTGAAGTGTAAACAATGACCAGGTTTTCCCTTTCCACATATGCTATTTTAAAGTAGTGAATGTATATACAGTCGCGCGTAAAAGTAGTAACACGTAAACGTTCCCAGAAAATTTTGCGTTGACACGTCAAGATAATATGACCAATATGGAACGTGTGCTGTAGTCCTTTTAGATTTACAACCGTGACCACTTCAACAACATTTTTTTAGAAAAATTGATTTTATGAAACTATTAAGGTCAAAAGGGGTATCATAAAGGCCCTATTACGTAATACAGGAAGGCTTAACAGGCTGCGCGGGGCCACTGCATTTTTATAACGTAACTTTACGGCCATTGGAAGGGCGAGAAAATCTTTAAAAGACGCAATCTTTTATTTTCTTTGCTTTGTTGCTTAGGGCCATAAATAAGAATTTATGTTAGGTTTAAGTTTCGGAATATCATCTAGAAGTCGGACCTAACAGAAGGTTGCGTACTTATTAAATTTTTACAGCAACTTAAAAACTCCACTACTGCTTTCTGAGATTTGAAATGAATTCCTTACAAGAAGCGCCATTGTAGTAATGGTTTCTACGTTCGTGCTGCCCTGGACAAGACAGACAGAATAAATGGAAGGATCGAGATGATATGTGGGTTGTGAATAATCCGGCTCACGATGGGCGAAAAAAAAATTCGACCATACGTTTTTTTTATGTTAATTCCCAGGAGCACATGGAGGAACTCAGTGCGTGTACAAGGATCCAGTCACCACCAATGTTAGTGCCTATAGTAGACAGGCGATTGCAAACGATCATAAATACAGCTATTTAGAGTGGCCAACCAGAACCTAAACTAGTATAATCAGTTAAGAAAGAAAGATAAGAAAACTGCCCCGACTGTAGCACGAACGTAGGTTTTCCCGAATACTAGCCCGGCTTCCTACTCACTGTGCTACCGAGGCGAACACTACCTACAGGTTCCAGCCGAGCTTAGTAGCTGTTCTACCTGACTCGGTAGTGACCAAAAGTTCACAAACATTTTCTCAGTAAGATCAACCATTTAGTGTTAACACTCTCAATCTCCCCTTTTAAAAGTTTCTAAGTGTCTGTTGAAAAAATAGGCGAAATGTCTTTTAAAACTAAAGAGAATTAATCTAGAACTCCGTTTAAAAAAAAAACACATTGCATTACAATTTCTAAAAAAAAAATTGCTGTGTACAGCAAGCGTTGTGCGGCTGCTGACTTGAAATATAGACTCTGCATCCAGCCACGTAAATGTTGAAAGATAGCAGGTTTTACATGCTAGGCCATCAAGAGAACCCATCAAAGACACCAGAATTATTAATTCGGGCATTAAAGGGTTATGCCATGCTTTTCTTGGCCCGGCATAACCCTTTTGTGCTCGCAGTAGCCAAAAGGCAACAGCTACGAGGGGGCGTCGGACGAACATCTAACTGGAAAATCGTCTAATGGGATAACTGTCTAATATCTGCATAAATAAAAAATCTGAAAAATCTTCTAAACGGAATATCGTATAATGGAAAATCATCTAAACGGAATATCGTCTAAACGGAATATCATCTAAACGACTAACTGAATTAACGTCTAACTGCGGTTTCTGATGTTATATGTATCGCCGCAGCGAGCACGGGAGCGCGAGCGAGGCAGGGGCATTAGACGATTTTCCATTATACGAATTTCCTGTTAGACGACTTTCCGTTAGACTGTGATACGGTAAACGTTCTTCCAATTATGCGATTTTCCAGTTAGACGATTATCCCTCGCCCCGCTACGAGATGGAGCAAAATGTAAGTCCTCAGGCATGCTGCGAGCTTTGTGAGGGGTCCACGGGGACCCAGAGCAAAGCGAGCAGCAACTCCCCAGTGGTGATTGTCCTCGTCTCCAAACCAAGCCAATGCCGGTTCGAATCCCGCGACTGATCCAACCACCCTATGAGTTTTAAAAAATCACCAATTATAATTCAGGCATTAAAGGGTTTATGGTAGATCCACTAAAGACGGTAGCTTTTTCGGCTATGCTCAATAACGGATAAAACACAAACGAAAAAAATACGTTAAAGGATTAAATACTTAAAACATCCATGACTTGGGGTATTACAGTGCATCACCCAAACTTTTCAAAGCAAATTTAATCCCCGGAGAAAGTTACATACACTCAAACTAATGCAGGTTAGAACCGACCGCAAACAAATTTCGACTGATAGACCGCATTCGGTGGTTGCGCGGCTTAGCAATAACGATTCTAATTTAATTATAATACATCTACGATGGGCGTCGCTGGGCCTAACCGGAATGGATTGGCTGTTGAAAATTATTTCCTCTCTCCCTCTCTTTCTCTCTCGTTCTATCCCTGAAAATTCGTTGATTTCTACTGCCTCGACTTGATCTCAATTAACCGAATGCAGAATTATTATGGCCGTTAGTAATTAACCTCCACCTTCACAAAGGATATATATCTAAATCGTATTCGTCTGCCATTCCACCTGTCAACCTGCCACGTCCTTGTTGTTTCGTCTGTCAATAGGGGACGTGTGACTGGCAACGTTCGCTTCACTTCCTGTGGGTTGCATGGAACCTGCCTTTTCGTAAACAAACATACATTTCACCGCTATCTAATTATTAGTGGACCAGGTTGTGGCCGGAAGTTTGCCGACAGCAGAAAGCTAAAGGATATTGGTCTATGAAGGGCCTCATGCATCCGATCACCTCACATCCCACGGTTCATGTCCACTCTTGGTCATTGTCATCCTTCATTTGTTGTTACAGCATTGATCGCTTCTAGAAAACTGTCAGAGTTTGTTTTTATCGCCCGTGTCAACAGGTTGTTGTCGCCCGTGTCATTGTTGTCAAAATGGCACAAGGAACCCAGATGAGTGAACTGCATGAGCAACACACCGACACTCCTAAGATAAGCCTAAATAAGTAGTGAGCAAGCTACAGAATTTGTTTCGCTAATGATGAGCCGTTTGTCGTAGTGCCATTGTGCTTACGTACGTGTCGTTGTTAGGATAAGCACGAATACGTCAGCCATTGAAGATATTCCGTGCTCTTGAAAGTTACGGAACTGAGTAGTCATGTTGATAATGTTTGGTTGAAGCTAGGAAGTAGTTTAATAGATTGGAAACGTTGTGCTGTCAGTTGTTTGAAGGCGGCTAATGAATAGTGAAAGCTAATGGAAACGATAACCGTACTTCATTATTGAGATTAATAAGCCTAACGTCGCAATTGGTTAAATCATAATAACAAATTATACAAAGCCCGAAGCATAAATTGTCAAAATCGAACGTGCCACATGTTTAAGTGACGGTTTAACATGACAGCAACCAAAATTAGCTCTTCCTAGTTTACTAGTCAAATCAAGTCATGGTCTTATCTTGTGCTGTTTTGACGGTTCCTAGTCGAGGTAACGAGTGTTAGTATAGTGGGCTTACTTTGAGATAGTTTATTTCAAAACAATGACGCTTTTCAGTGTGAGATCTACGATGAACTTTCCTCGACCCATTACTTGCTTATTGCAAACCGTTTCGTCAGTTACTTGCATTGTCTTATCAGTTTGAATCGAAGTTAGAAACTGAACTTTGCATAGCAGCACAGCCTCGTAAATTATTAATTTGCTTATCATTCATTGTGCAAAGTTTCTCCTGCCACTGGAATTTACATCGGACGACTTGATTGTGGCTGACAACTCTGAAAGAAGATGGAACTGTTGAATCAGCAAACGAACACAGTTACAATGGCAGACCTACTCCTAAGCTTAACAGCAATATTTAGGTAATATCTGAAAAATGAAAAGCTTCATCATTCTTCACTTTACTTTGGCTTGTGAATCGAGCTCGTCACTCGTTCAGGTATTACCAAAAGACATTTTCGACACTTTCAAACCAGTGTAGCTGCGAATTTTCGGTGGAAAAGTTATTGAGTAAACACTGCAATATTCCAACTTCTTCAGTCACGCTAACAAAATACACGCTTCAAACTCGGAAGACATGATGCAACTTGCATGTTAGTTTGAAGCGTATATGTTGTTTGTGTGCCTGAAGAAGGCGGAAGATGTCGCGTGTGTATAAATAACTTTTCTGCCAAAATTCGCAACTCCACTGGTGTGAAAGTGACTTTTGGCCAAGCGTAAATGAGTGGTGAGTACGATTACGACAATAATTGTCAAAAATAAATTCGCTGGGACCTAATCTAACAAAAACAGTTTTCTACTTTTCAGGGAAGAAAGAGATTATCAACTTCTGCCTCACGAAATTATGTATGGTAAACATTCATGACATGCTATTTTACGTTACAGGTAGCAGGCAAATCCGGTTAGGAAGTCAATCAGTTTTGAGTCCAACTACACATTTTACAATCCGTAAATTTTACGCTTGCCCTGCCTATTCCTAAACCACGAAGGCGAAACATTTCTGAACATTTACGGGAAGGGGTCAATCAGGGGAAAGGTTATGTTAACAAGTCAGAACATATCCCATCGTTGTTGAGGAGCCCTGTAGTCTTTCAGACTATACCTTGACAAGAATCTTGCAAGAGCTTTGAGAGTGTTTCCTTTCCAGTCACTAAGCAAATCAGCAATGCAACTAAGCTTTGCGCTGTCACTATTCTGCTACTATCTTTCGCACGTCCCCAGCTAAGGTGTCCAACTTTTGTTACGTCACCACTATTTATCGTTTCAAACACTGGAATAAAGTACAATTCGCAGCAAACACTAAACAGCAAAGATCCGAAATTTGTAACAAAATGAGTCATGGAATGCAAAAAAAAAATTATCTATTCCTATTACTAATTATCGTCGTCAGGGGAGCTCGGAAGTGAGAGGACGTGGAGAGAGGCTCTTCACGTCCATTTTTTTGGGAGGCGTTCCCAAGCCACTATAGAAGTAGCAGACCAAAAAAATTAAATACAGATGCAAAACTACTTTTCTTATCTTTATTTACCACAATTTGACCCGATTTGTCTTTCCGTTCTGTTTAGAAAAAAAATATACGTTCACTTCATTATGAACGGTATTCGAGGAGCATCCCCAGCTATCATTGCCAGACTTGCGCCCCAACCCAACCAACAGCCAAGAAGAAAAAGTAAAACGATAGGTTTTTTCTTCACCCAATTCTTTTTTTTTTTACGTGTTTTCATTTCTTCTGTTCCTTCCCTCTTTCTTTTGTCCAGATATACTTCATCTGGTTGTGTTGGAACAGATGGAAGGAGAGAAGGAAGACCGGAAGGACACGAAATGAAAGGAACATCAACACATTGGAGGTTTGCACCCATACTTTGATAAACGACGGTCAAATGAGGTAAAGTACACAGCTGAAAAGCTACAAAATGAGGGGGAGCGAAATGTTGAGAGGAGAGCGAAAAGGGTGGAAAATTAGAGGAAGTGTCTGCTGATGGGGCTTACGAACAACAGATAATAAACGTCAGGCAACGTGAGGTCCCAGTCGACGTTTATTTAACTATCTTAAAAATAACCGAAAAAAGAAATCAAGCCAAAGTAAGCTATAGAGCATTTTCTCCACATAGAATTTTCTAACCTTCAGAAGATTTCCTGGATTATCATCCAGGATTTCGGGAAGTATTCCACGTATGCCGCAACAATACAAGGGATGTCGGTAATGTCTGACATTCCACCAAAATACGCGCAATGGCAAGAGGAAGAGAGCAAGAGACGCACACTGGTGCGAAAAGATGGAACGTTCAATGAAATCTATTAATACATGAAAATTGGCTTAACTGTAGCATTTTACATCATTTTCGACGTTTGATGAAGTGGCCTGGACTGCGTCCTGAGAAACTTCATCCTCCGATCATAACGCATCATATATATCCCTACGATCACATTCACAGAAGGATACGCAACTGACGTGTATCCATCTTTTGAAATCTTTGGAATCACTTCGGGAATCACTTCGGATTTCTCACAACCCTAATTGAGAAAACGTTGCTCTTGAGGCACAGCTCCCATTCCCCAGTGGCGGAACGGATTCCCAAATCGCGGCAGGAAACAATTTTACACTCTAAAACGGCGCCACAATTTAGACAGACGGCACAGATTACATCACCATGGTGACTGACTACAAGGCAAAGTTCCATCCTTCTTACACCCAGAACTCAACAGTTCCTTGACGTAAGAGTGAACGAACGAACAAATGAACGAAGGAACGAGGCAATGAACAGTTTCTGTAGCGAAATAATCGACGTTCGAATAAAAATCGTGCCATTAACCCCAGCGGTGCCACTGGCAGTGAATAGAAGCGGAGGAGAATAAAAGCCAAGAATAGGGGCGATAAGCCTCGGCTGCTTCCTACAGCTCCTTTCCTGCCTTTTCCTCACTCACTTGCGTCTCAAGATGGCGCTGAAGGAGGAAGGCGCACGGGCGTGCAAGACGATCGGCCCTAGTTGGCGCCACCTCGCACCACACCAATTCTACATCATAACCTCTTCTTAAACGTATAAAGCTGCATTTCCACATTTTCTGCTCCGCCCAAAGTGGGACGACGACATGGATGTTGGGACGTGATCTGATCGTCTGGACACGTCATTTTAACGTGGTATAGCAGACCTCGTCAGAAAGGTTGATCGAATCCGAAACTGGAAAGGAAAGTTTGGCATAGTCCCAACCTGGCTTTATGGTAGTGTGGGAAACTGTCAGGCTTTTCCAACAGCTGTGATGAAAGGTAAAAACCTTTTCTGAAACTACAATGACAGAAATGTTTTGAGGTATTAAAAGGTTAACGGCATTTAAAGTTGAACAAAATGTTCCCATTACAAGTATGTGTTATTCATGAATACCAGATTTTAATCCAATTCAAAAGACGCAGTTATTTACATATACACTAACCAGATTTAAAAAAAAAAACGTCATTTAGTTACGACGCACTGAAACGCAGTAAAATACACGGCTCATTATACTACAGGTCAATATTTGGTGCCCTTTTCTTCAAGTACATAAAATTATAAAAAATAAAGTCCGTTAGCGCCTCACATAAACCGACCCGCTCCTCACACATATATGGCTATGTGAGGAGTCACCAGACTTAAATTGTTGCCATTGTTATGTTGAGGAAAGGTTCCAAATATCACCGTACAATGCATATAATGTCGTCTGTATTTTATCTCGCTTTAGCGCATCGTGCCAATCGATACTGTGTTTAATCTGGTTAGTGCATATTTTTCTTTAAGTTTAGGCTTAGTTTAATTCCAGATATCTACAACATTTACATTAGTCAGGGTCGACCTGAGCTATACAGCTTGTATACGTCTACAATTTAAGCAATTATTTAGATTCATACGAGAAACGCTCGAATTCAAAACAGGAAATACTCAATCGTATTTCGCGAATTTTCGATAGGCTGTGTAATGAAGAATGTTAATTTCAGTCCTCCTATCTTCGTTAGGTTCTCAAATTAGTGCTTCTAATGTTTACATCATGTCACATTGTGAGAGCCTGACGAAGATAGGAGGACTGAAATTAACATCTTTTCATCTTACAGCATATCGAAAATTCGCGAAATACGATTTGAGTATTTCCTGTTTTGAATTTGAGCGTTACTTGTATGAATCTGAACTTACGACATTCAACGTAATACAATGGTTAGCTAATTTAACCACTATTAAACAGTTTGAAAGTTCCAGAAACGAAACAAATATAAAATAAAAAAAATAAAAATTAAAACTATACACGCTAATATTATTTACAACATTCAGGAACAACACATATTTAGACGTATTTTAAAATGGAGGGATTAAAACATGTCATTTTTACATTTGTACGTAGCTCGATACGTCACATAATTTCTGGATTCTGTGTTAAAAAACACTGGACACTAGCTTTTATTTTTTGTTTAAAGTTTCAAAATGTAATATGTCAACAGGTAATGTGCTAAAAACTTGTGGAATGAAATACGGCCTATTACTCTGACCATATTTACTTCTCCAAATTGGAATAAATAATTTACTGCTAGAGTTTCTTAAAAGTCTTAAATTTTGCTACTTTAACAGTTTTGTGAGTTTGATCAAAAAAGTTTTGAACAATTGCAATATATTTTCTTAATTGTTGAGAGATTTTGGTTGTGGCAAGCAAAAAGATATTTGATTGGTTCTGGTTTTTTTTTTAAGAACCAACAACAACTTTAAGAACTTCCATTTGAGGAAGGAAAACTTACCGGGCCAACCGAAGCAAGGTAAGCCTACTTCGTCCTCTGAAGAAACGCCACGAGCGCAGCAACGTCCGCTGTTGGCAGTATTTATACCACGCGCCATGGCTGTTTGCTGTGACGTGCATATCACGTGACTGGGCTAGTCCAATCAGATGGCCAAACAGCCGTTGATCTCGTTCGTCATTGGCTAACTCATGGTGACGTCACGGCAAACAGCCATTCCTCATGGTTTAAACAAATCTGGCGGTGTTGGTCTGTTCACTTACAGTTTTCAGAATCCTCGAGTCAGGTGTCAGGTAGGGCTAACTAGATTTGACGCAGACAGGCCTGGCTGGCACGTTTCGTTTAGACTGCCTTGCTGTTCCCCATTCAAACATTTCCCATTCTGCGTGGAGAAAAAGGAAATATTTTTTTTTTTTATGTATAGCAGATTGTGGAAGGGATGCATAATGAGGGTGATAGCGTTCATAGAGGTCATTGATCATTATTTTGGCCTTTCGAACTCTTCAGTTACGATACTGTCGGCTAGGACATGAAGTTTTTAAAGATAGGAATGCAGGTAAAAATACTTGTGCATCCCAATTCGTAGCTCTTTTCGTCCAGCCGTAAGAGCAACGCTGGCTGGAGTTCAAAGAACTACATTTTGTATAAGGTTGTAAATACTAGTGCACCCTCCCCCCCCGCCCGTATATGACTGATTGTCGTGGTTTCCCGTTTGCGTGAAAATGCTGTGACGTCACTACATTTGCCAATTATTGTTGAAGGTCCTTACAAATTAAACCCTACCGTTACCAGTAGCCCATGGCTCATCGCCCAAGCCTCAGAGATTTCCCACTACGATTTCGATAGGATAAAATTATCCAGATTCCCACTGCGGACTTCGATACAACAAGGATTGTAGAGATTCCCACTGCGGACTTCGATACAACAAGTATTATAGAGATTCCTACTGCGGACGAACAAACAAACATACTATGGAGTTTTAAAGTTTTATTTTATTAAATATAAAATCTGTATTTTATATTTGGACAAAATTATTATTATTTTTTTTATTAATTTGTCGCCCAGTCTATAGAGCTGTGACACGTCGTAGTATTATTGTATATAACTCCATGCTGGAGCCTTAATGGGTTAGCTGCAAGGGGCACTGCAGAGAGAAACAGAAGGGCGTCATACTGAAGCCGATGCTGTGAAGAGTGATTTCTTAGACCTAAAACGCGCGATTTTTGTTGTTGGAGAAAATAACGTTATTTTAAGCCTAAGAAATCCGCTCTTCCGTTGTTTTTCCCTTCATTTTTATGTAGTGCACCTTGTAGTTATGCCCTCCAAAACCCCTACTGGTGCCAATATGGCGGCAAATGTCACTGCTCTATAGCTGGGATGGATGCAGTTAAACAACAATGAGGTCGTTTCCATGATGTCATGATTTACCGCATCAGCTAGACCGGACAACGTTTACAGCAGAAAAAAAATTACAGTTAGCCCTCACACATAAGTGAGAGACTAGGCACAAGAGTTAATTGCTAAGTTTAGGTTAACAGCCAGTTTCCGACGAGTGATACTGAACAATGTCGAGGCGCGCAAGGCCGAAATTGTCTAAATCGTCGTTAGAGGAAGTGCACTAGACAATGGGGTTCCTTCCAACTATAAAAAATAGTCCGTGTAGGCTCATGAGATTCACGCCATTAAACCATTAAGTATCAATCCCCCCCCCCCCCATGAGGTTGCCGTGGGTTAATTTTGGCTCGAACAATCGTCAACTACTAGCTATGAACTAAAAGACATGATGTGTAGGTATTGTTTTGATGTGTCAAGCCTATAACTGTATATTAATTTCTGATTAATTTTCCTAAACACTGATTACAACCATGATATCTGATTAACTCTGATATGTCAAGAGCCTAATTCCCCGAAATCCCTTGCAAAGTATAATTGATTTATGAGCTTAAAGTCGTTAATAGGGCATGCTACTAATATGCCACTTTTGGCCTAACTAAGCTACCCGTATGAGTGTATCTTACTACTGAGTAGTCCATAGGGGAACTTACTTTACATGTTTGGCCTGGTTTGGTTTTTTTGTGCCATTTTGTAGTGAATAATCGCTAACACAAATAATAATAAAAAACTAGGCCTAACATTATGCGATTTTAGGCCTAATCAAGCTAACCATACGAGTGTCACCTTACTATTGTATAGTGTTTAGGGAAAACTTACTTTGCATATATGACCTAATTTGGCTTTTGTTTAAGTACCGTTACTTAGGCTGTTGAATACTCGCTAACACAAAGAATAAAAAAAAATAAGCCTATTAATATACGGTTTTAGGCCAACTAAAGCTAACCGCATGCGTCGTAACTTACTACTGCATAGTCCACAGGCAAAACTTACTTGTATGTTTGACTTAATTTGGCTTTTCTAAGCACAATGATTATATGCTTGCGTAAATAATAAAAAGGAAAACTAGGTTTAACCAAGAATTTATAGGGAAAGAGAAATGAATAAATTCTTGGTTTAACTAAGATTACTGCATGAGTGTTAACTTACTAGTCCGTAGGAAAAAAATTATTTTGCATGTTTGACCTCATTTGGTTTTCTAAGTATCCTTGCTGTACTCGCCGATGCAAATTAAACAAACAAAACGTTAGACATTATAAATTAAAAAAAAAAATTAAAACGTATACACGCGGCTTTAGGCCTAACTACACGTGGCTGCATAATTCGTAGCGGTGGGTAAAAACAATCCCCCTTTTTAACTTCTATGCCGTATCAGAGAGCTTTCAGACAGGATAGCATAACAAACACATTTTCTGAATGCTCGCCCATTAGAAAAATCATTTAAGAAGATGGACGGGGTTATAAATTGTGGAATCGTTTTCCATTCTCCATCTCGCTTCATATGGGATTGTCCTCTGGTCCTTTCTACAGAGACTGAATTTGTACTCAGCACAGAAAACACTCCCAATTCGTGTCCGTTTGGGAAAGGGAAAAAATAAAGTAAGTAGTTTTCAAGAACCTATCACCAGTTCGAAGGCAAAGTACAATTCTCTTCCTTCAGTTGAACGACCAAATGAATATCATTCTCTGTGATTGGACAGGGGAAGCTGCGTTGCTAGGCAACAGCGCCAATGAGATGCAGCCAGTTGGCGCGCGCCCGAAACCTCGGCGGCCGCGCGATCGATCCGTGAGTAGCACGAGATCTGGAACGCGGCAACAGGCAAGAGAAAAGGGCGGTCGACAGGGCACGTGATCGAGGGGTGGGGTGGGAGAGTTGAAGGTGTGGGAGGAGAAAGGGTGGTGGAGCGTCTCTTACGGCAAAAGAGAACACTGAAAAGAACAGAAGACAGTGTCTCCCTCTGCCAGAAATTGCTTTTCGCTGTTTTGGCTTGTTGTTGTGAAGCGAAAACAAGGCGAAGGGATCACTCTGTCTCTAGTTAGTAGTTAATTCTTCGGAATAAACGTGCAACACCGATACCTGCCTTCCTGCCTGTAGGCAAATTTGTGTTGTTGAGAAAAGGCTTTGGAAAACATAGGAGTTAGATTAGTGCAAGTGGGTTTGGAAACGTTCGGTTGACAATGATGAGATGGCCTGAAGATAATTTCCATGCATAGATCTCACACGCACATAAAAAAAGAGCAAACGTCTCAACACATCGGTAAACAACATATCTTATCGTAAATCTGCCGAAACTTAAAAAGAAGACGGTTAAAATACTAGCCTAGCAGATTTATAAAACAGGCGCGAAGACTCGTAAGGCATATGGTTAGCGTGTGTTTGGAAGCCCTGCAAGAATTGGATAGGGCTTCCAATGGGATTTGAACCCGGGATTCCAGGATACGTATTGGACCCTGGTCTTTAGATTGGGCTTCCAATAGGAAGTGAACCCAGTACTTCGGGATTGGAATTGAACCCTGGTCGCGGGATTGGGCTTTCAATGGGAACTGGACCCAGGAGTCTGGGATAGGAATTAAGCACAGCTCTCTGGATTAGGATTCCAATGGTAATTGAACCCTGGTCAAGTCTTTGGATTGTACTACCAATGGGAATTGAACCCGGGATTCGGGACAGGAGTTAAACCATGGTCTGTCTGGTTGTATGTGACCCAAATCTCATCCACTGTTAATATTAAAAAAAAAGTGACATGCTTGTACGAGATCCGATTATTTTGTGGATACGTGGGGTTCTAACAACTAAAGCTTGCTCCTGATAGCAAGGATGGACCCACAAGTTCATAATAAGCTACACACTAATTAAATTTTCGACAGCACATTGCTGTCTTGGTCACAGTAAACAAAATATATACAATGGATAACTTAGCAAGTCAAGTCAACCTGAGCACAACATGGGGTGAATTGATAGTCATCAAGTCAATTCCTACCAAGTCAGTTTATAATTTCCGCAAATACCCAAGTCAAGTCCAAATCAAGTCAAGCGGAATTGAAGGATAACAAAGTCAGTTCCATGAATTCATAATCTGGAATTGTCCAACGTAGAATCAATTCCAGCAAGTCCACAAAAGTGGAATTGAGTCAATTAATTTCAAGTCCGGAATTGACTTGCGCCTATAACTGGTGGAAATTGAACCCGGGATTCTGGGTTAAGAATTGGACCCTGGTCTTTGGATTGGGCTTCCAATGGGAAGTGAACCCAGGATTCTGGGATAGGAATTAAACCCTGGTCTTTGGATTTTTATTCCGATGGGAATTGAACCCTGGTCTTTAGATTGGGCATGGTGTTCAGGTATGCCCACAATTATACATACTATATATAAAAGAATTTTTAGAAGCTACACATAACTGAAGCAAAATTAAGTATTTGAAGCTCATAAAAGTTCACTTTTGAGGGTTTTTTAAAATTCACTTTCAAAGTAAATCGAACTTGATGGGTTCTAAAGCAGCAGAAAGAGGTATAAACAAGCAAATGTTAATTGTTTTTTCTACGTCCGCCCAATGCTAAACGTGCCATCGGCCCACTTTGATTAACGGAAATACAGATAAAGTCTGGTGAAGGTAAGCCCTGGAATAGAACTGGAAAATCTCCGACCATGGAAGGCTTGAACGATTGAGTGTAATGTCCAGAATTACAGGTATCAACTGGTAATTATTTACCCCATAAAGAAATAAAATAATTAAAAAAAAGAAACCAGATATTGAAAAACTGTAAAGTGCCACTGTTTATTAACTCAAAAGTTTTTTTTTTTTTACAAAATTTCTGGTGATGATGGACTCTTAATAAACCTCCACGTACGCCTCTCTTGTTGCTTCGAGAATATCCAGTCGAAAATGGATTTTTCCCCAAACATTTTTAAGCATATCTACTGATACCGTGTTTATTCCCTGTTTTTTTTCTTGTAGCGCTTTATAAAAGACAAAGTGCATGCAAGAAATGTAACTATACGACGCGCCATGGCTGTTTGGTGTGACGTCACCACGAGTTAGCCAATGACGAACGAGAACAACGGCTATTTGGCCTTCTGATTGGACTAGCCCAGTCATGTGATGTGCACGTCATATCAAACAGCCATGGCGCGTCGTATAGTGTGCATAAATTACGGGACAAGATCACCCAGGTGATAAAAACGATATTAGTAGACATGCTTATAAATGTTTGCGAAGAAATCGATTTTCAACTGGATATTCTACGAGCAACAAAAGCGTTACAAGATTTCCGGTGATGATGGCCCCATAATAAACCTATTATAAAGCCATCATCACCAGAAATCTTGTAAAAAAAAAAACCTTTTGAGTTAAAGGCACATAAATCCCTCCGTTCTTGCCGCTTTACTCTGCGTCACCTACGCTAAAATATAGTTCAAACGACCGCAGCGGGCATTGCTATACGACACTAGTCATACTCATTTCGGGGCCGCTGCAATGTGACACATCGTACGACCAAGTCGCAAACTTGAGCGAAGGATGAATTATCCTTCCTCCAGGGCCGCGGCTTGCCAGCGATGTGGCGGGAGTTATATACCGCTCGGACCGAGCCGTTTAAAACAAGCCTAATAACATTCACGCGCCACTACTGACATCTGCATCGTACCCTTAGACCAGCAAATGAAAGGTAAATCAGTTTATATAAAACTATTTCCGGTAATGTATCGAGTGAAACTGTTAAAATATACCGGAGGGAGTTATGTGCCTTTAATAAACAGTTGGCGCTTCACGGTTTTTCAACATCTGTTTTCGTTTTTTTTATTATTTAATTTCTTTATGTGGCGAAACATTTGTGGGCACCCTGTATATCACGTCGATAGTTATCATGGCGAAGCTGGGGGAATGAGGGGCTTGAAGCTTAATGGCACGTCGACAGCTAGTCATTAATCCCAACCTCAGTCACAGTGCAGTGGTTCCGGGATGCTATGTGCCGCACCGCATTACAGAGATGTTAACCAAACACCATATCTAGATTTTATAGTATATCTGTACATCCTGCAAAATTTGAAAAACTCCAGACAGGAGGACAGATTCATCGTCCAACTGACACGCTATGTCACGCGGGCGGTGGAAACGGCGACGGACATGATTCAGCAACAACAAGAACGTGACGGACAGTGAGTGGACGACTACACCAATGACATACAGGAGGAATAACACACCTCAGAAGGAAACAGTGAGGTAAGGTTGATGTGACCAGTACGCAATACGGGTTAACACCACCTCTTCCCGACGACTGCGGCAACAAACCGAGAGTCATTCCTGGACAGTGCGTTTAATAGCCCGTGACTTATAGCCCTCTTGTTTGTCCCACAAGGCTTGCTAAGAAGCGAGCATTCTCAGACTTAGAGCTGGAAAGGCGTCCGAGGGAACAAGGCTCAGATCCCTATCGAAAGGACCAGAATGAACCCTTTTCGCTCGCAGCGTCAGGGTGCTCACTCCCAGCTACCCCGACATGGCTCGGATTCAGCAGAAAATCACAATTTTCCTCTGGCCAGGCAAGCTGGAAAACAGAGCTTGGAATCGCAGTGTCAATGGGTTCCGAAGGTTATATGTCGTGAAGTTGAGCTCTCAAGTGGCTATGGCATCTCTTCCTATCAATTCTGGATGTTTATCTCGGTCCCGTGCGGTGATCGGAGGCTCTATCTTTACTGGACTTTTTTATCCTGCAAAACGACGCAAACCTGGCCCCATTTTTTTTTACAGAAGCAGTTTGCTTCAGACCACACAAGGCGACAAGAAATTAATTTAGAAAGACAAAAGGTGTTGACTGAGTTGACAACATTTACTCTCGTAAGTAAACGTGTCACGGATTTTTCAAAATCTTTTTTCACAGATACTGATCGTGATGTGAGAGATTTACTAGAAGCACAGCTTCCACCACAACTACCACCACCACAGTTACTACCACCACCACAACTACTACCACCACAGCTACCACCACAACCAATGTAGGAGAGCTTCGTTAACAACCCAGGCTGTGCTGCTACAGAAACAATCACACTATTGATCCATTTTCTGGCAAATTACGTTGGCGTGGGCTATTCTACTTGGGAAATGGTCTGCAATCTACCCACATATTCATACAATATCTTAGGGTTATGTTAAGTTTAAGCTAAAGTCGTGGTCGGCCCAACCAAAATTAATAATCAGGCATGCACGCGTTATATACGCATGCATAGAGGCGTGCAATTCTGGACATATATACGCCTTGGCTTTCAAAGGCGGCGGGTCTAAATTCTTGTAGCTGTCTTTATGTTCGCCCAAGTTGTGACAGAAAACACTAAAAGTTGTGGCCGTGTTTACGTCTTGTTGCACAACACCCAACCAACACGCCGACATATTGTGGCGGTGGAAGGGGCCGCCGCCCGTGAACCCGTAACGTGAAACAACAGCCCAACCAGCCAACGGGGTAACGACGTGGCTGGCGTAACGACCGGGGATCGTTTATTAAATTAATATTACAAATATTTGGGCCGCTAAAACGGGGTTGTTTGTGCAGTTAATGGCAAAATTGAGGCAGCATATTCAACCAAACGGCACTGCCTCCTCGTACAACGAAGACAAGAATAGCACGCCAAGAAATATTTGTTCATTTACGGTTGCACTAAAGTTCTATAAGCCATGTAGAATCCGTCCGTGCTATGTCAAGTGTTCTCACCGTTGAAAGAACAGCAACAATGGTGTCAGAAGAGTTTCATGTTTTGTCGGGGTTGGGGGAGTGTGTGTGGGTGGGTGGGTTCTTCCATCTAAAGTAATAACAGGGCGGTAAAAGTTAGGCGGCGCTCTGTAATAGGACGGCATCTGGAGTCGGCCAAGCGTGCCGACGAAAGTGGAGAAAGTTTGACCTTCATAATTTAATAATTTCTCCGGGACATTAATTACGGTATTCACAGCAGCTCTGTGAACATTTCCTTTGAAAGAGTAATTTAGTTTTTGAAACTGGTTCAAGCTGATTCATTGGGTCATGTATGAAATACCTTTTAACCAAAACCTCATGTGACTTACTGTTCTGTTAACCTCATGTGATAATACTGTATCTTGTCCCATGTTATGTTGAAGTACCGCTGGAGAAAACATCTACACATTCGGCGTATTAAGCAAATTCTCCACTCGGTTTCAAAGTAATCTTCCGAGCTTACTAATAACCCGAAATGGACATGCTTAGGCTTTTCTGAAAGGTGGAGATCTGTTCTTTCCATCAATCCTAAACTGATTTATTTTTTATTTTCTGTGTGGTCTTTTGGTCAACCACATCAGTGATTGCCATTTCAAAATAGGAGTATTGTATGGGAGGCGAGTCAATCACATATCATGACGACTTTATCACTTTCTGTACATAAAAATCATACCAAATGATATCCTAAAATCCATCGGAGTAAGTTGGTTACTTAAAATGGCCTACTTGCATTATTTCTTGTGTGGAGGTTAAGAAGCAAAGTTGCGTTCCCTCCTTGTGTGTTTGTTTGTGATCTTTAGGTCACTACTGAGAAAGATTGAACAGCTACTTAGCTCGGCTGGAGCCTGTAGCCAGTACCCGCCCCGGTAGCGCAGTGGTTAGAGTGCCCGGCTAGTAAACGGGATGTCCTGGGTTCGAGTCCCAGTCGGGGCAGTAGTCTTTTCTTTCTTTCTCAGACTAGTTTATTGTGTTTCCTCACAAGGACAGTCTTTAATGCAGACTGCTTGGTTCAGAAAAAGGCATAATGGGTAGAACAGAACGTCGTAGATATATCTAAATTCACCCATCTTTTCACCAGTGTTTAGATGGACCGGCTTCTACTTTTATAATATTGTAACCTCATTACGCACTTAAAGGAACATAAACCCTTCCTGTATGTCGTGCGACACGTTGGGAATAGCGTTTGCAACATTTACATAGGTTAAGAGTTAATGTCACAAAATCAGCCTACACGAAAGAAAAAAACAAGAAAATGAATGTGTTGGCAACATTTACATATATTGCCGCAAAACCGAGTCAAACAGGAAAGCCAACATGGATGCATGTACCTTTATAATGGAAATCTGTACAATGGTATTTTTTTCAGGTAATTAGCAGTAAAACTTAATTTTAAAACATGTTTCAGTTTTTATAGCGCATTAATGTGGCGACTGTATAAAAAAAAATGGCGACAAAGTGGGAGGAGACACCATGAAAGAAGCCATTACCCGCTTGTCAAATGCGATTAAACGAACGCAAAGCGTCAACACTATCACAAGTCTAGACATTGGAAAAGTAGCTGTAGGCAACTAATTAACATATTCCCTCCCCTTCGCACTGATAGTAGGCTATTGAGCATTACGAGAAAGCGGCTTTAACAGACTCCGTCACACACGCACATGTGATGCTACGTCAAAATGACCTGCTTTAGCACTTAGCTAATCTGTTGTCATTATAGTGATTTTCATTAAGTAAAAAAGGGACTACTTAAACGCTCTTCGTCCCACGTGAAGCAGCATGCCGTGGTCACTGGTCAACACTGAGCTTATTTTTATTTTCAAACCTGAAGCAACCAAAATAATAACAGGCCCAAGGCTGTCTCACGTTTGCCATTTACCGTTAAAGTGCTTTAAAATACACAGAAATAATTAAACCCTAAGCCGCGCCTAACAGGCAGTGTACGTCCCGTTTTAAAATTAAAATAACACGCAACATAATTAATGATGGCAAGGACTTAAACGTGCTGCAACAGGCTGTTACATGCAATATAAGACTCGACTAAGTGGTAAACACTTCGTAGTCCCCCCCCCCCTTGCTATTAGGTGCAGGCAATATTGCATATATTGGTATTGCATATTCCAAAATTAATATTACCAATTCCTAAATTACAGAAAAAAACAAAAACAACTTTAGGCCCGATATAAGTTGTTTTAGCGGCTAGTAATCAACTTGAACAATAATAAGTTCACTTGAATCAAAAATACGGGCGCCACAGACCAGAAATGGGGAAAAAGTAGAAAAATTAGGAATGTTTCCCAAAAAGGAGGAAAATACGGAATGTTCCCAAAAAAGTAGAAAAATAAGAAATGTTTCCAAAAAAATTTGGAAAATGGGAGGAAAGGAGGAATCTTACCAAAAAGCTTTCCACTGTTTCCATAAAAGTAAAAAATAAGAAAGGTTTCAAAAAAAGTAAGAAAATAAGGAATGTTGCCAAAAAAAGTTGGGAAATCAGGAATGTTTTCGAAAAAGGAGGAAAGTAAGGAATGTTTCCAAAATGATGGAAAATAAGGAATGTTTCCAAAATGATGGAAAATAAGGAATGTTTCCAAAATGATGGAAAATAAGGAATGTTTCCAAAATGATGGAAATTAAGGGATGTTTCCAAAATGATGGAAAATAAGGAATGTTTCCAAAATGATGGAAAATAAGGAATGTTTCCATAAAAGTTGGAAAGTAAGGAATGTTTCCAAAATTTAGGGAAATAAGGAACGTTTCCAAAAAAGTAACAAAATAAGGAAAATTTCCCCAAAAACAGTAGGAAAGAAGGAACCGTTTCCAAATAAGTGGAAAAACTTTCCATAAAAGTAGGAGAATAAAGAATGTTACCAAAAAAGTAAGAAAGTAAGGAGTGTTTAGAAAACATACAGTAGGAAAATAAGGAATGTTTCCAAAAAAGTAGGAAAATAAAGAATGTTTCCACACCAAAAAAAGATGGATAATAAAGAAAAAGTAGGAACTCTGCGACCCCTGTTTTGTATGTCACTGACAATCAACCCTTATGGTCAAACATTATCGTGGATAAAGAAGCACAGCTAGCCATACGTCACAGCATGAGAGCTCCTTCCCTCTGCTTTTCACTGCACTCCTTGAAAATGTAAATAGAAGATAGTTTTTATTTTTACAGCAGCTTAAATTGAATTTAAGTACGAATTAAAATTAATCTTCAGCACCCAGCTGGTGAAGAGAGAAGTAGAAGTTGCGTGAGGTGGGAGATGATGTTATACAATCATCGTCATTCCTTTGTTTTACTTGGCTAACAACGACTGCGGCTGTAAAAATGGTACCTAGTCGAACCCTCCTAGTTAGTTTGCTCTATCACAACACTGTCATCAAGACAATTCTTGGATTATTTCTTTCTTTGTATGGGCGCAAATAATCAATGCGTTGTCGTGCCCATCCCTTCATATCCTTCCTTCCTCCCTTCTTTGTTATATTCCGTAAATATAAACAAAGATTTCGATCGTTGTTTTTGTATATATAGTTCAAAAAGGGCAACGAATTGAATACAGAAGTGCAATTCGTTAGAATTGCTCTGAGGTTTTTTCGATAGGTTAGAATATTCAGGTTTTCAAGAATCTTCTATCATAACAGCCGTCTTCATATAAAGTTTATAAATCCGTGAAATAAGGAAGTGAAATTCGTGTTGTCATTTTATAGGTTCGTCGTTTTGAATTAGGGCAACGTGACGTCATAAAATAGGGGGAAATCGGCTTCGTTTAACAAGATTCCAGACTTATATATGGAAATCAACCCTAATTATTCGGAAGCTGTCCAACACGTGTGCAAAGGGTACAACGTAATTTGGAAAACATGTCAGCCATGGCAATTTTTTTTTCACTTTGTGAGTGAAAAAAGACTTAAAAATTTTAAAACTTAAAAAAAAAAGTAAAAAGATCTATTAGCTACTACAAACAATTAAAAAAAATCTGTACAAAATAGTTCAATTACATGTTACGCCTAGTATTTCTCATCAGACCACGTAAAAGCAAGTATAACAACTGCAGTTTTAAGGCTAACTCTCCAAATTTGGAGAGTGTAAATTTCTGTGTTGTTTTTGGCTTTGTCTTTCTGATGAGCCTAGTATTATTGGGCAAAACATTTACACGTTTCAAATTTGGATAGGCCACATTGCTGCGTTGTTCCGCATTGGGGCAGGACGGGGGTGGGGGAAGGTAATTTACTCACTTTCTTGATCCGATAGCATTGGTTTACTTCTTGTTGGTTAACGGTCTCTTCATGAGCAGTTTTTTTTTTTGTCGTAATGTTTAACACTTTTAAACTTATATAAACCTGTTAAAAGTACATACAACCGTGTTGGCTTTCTTGTACGACTTAGTTTTGAGACTTTAGTATAGAAGTCTCAAATGTTACCAACACAGTCATTTTCTTGCATTTTTTCTTTCAGGGGCGATGATTTTGGGTCATTAACTCTAACCTGTGTAAATGTTGCAAACGCATGTGCCTTTAAACCTGATTGTCACTCTGCTATTTAAGGTGCCTTTAGCTTTGCGCTTTGAACTAATGAGGGTGTTGATAATATCTCAAACGTTACCAGAATTTTTTTTTTAGTGTTTAAACTGTTTTTTATTTAACAATTTTTTATGTTAAACAAATGGTATTTCTTCTTGTGAACAATCTGTGATCAGTTTCTGAGGTTTTTTTTTATCCGTTTGAGAGCTGTGCCGTTTTAACTTGCCTGATGAACGGAGGGTTAATCGGCCAAACATGTTTACCGTTTTCCGATGACCTTTTTTTTGTGGGTGTGTCATAAAGATTCATCTTGTCTTTTAAATTAAAAGTAATTGCTGAAATCTTTAAAGGCGTTTTTAGGAATATAGTCACGCTGCTTCTCTAAATTAAATAGGAAATTATTCTCCACGTCTGGAGGCTGACAGATGTAAATGGTGACGTCACACTAGCTCAATTCATGGCACGCGCAAACTAAATGAAAATTTTATTTCTTTCTAATCATCCTCCTTCCTATTTCAACCCATGTGAGCATCCTATATAAGATCTTGTAAGATCCTTCAAGTTCTTACAGGATCTTGTAAGTTTTGCTCTTCTTATAAAAACTTAAAGAATCTTAAAAGAACTTAAAGGATCTTAAAGGATCTTACATAGGATGCTCACATGGGAATGCTCTGTCATTTTTAGTACAGTTAGTTCAGAATTGAGAGTTTTGCCAGCAGTTCCAAAAATACAACCAAAATTCAACAAATGCAATATTCTCCAAATTTTCTTTGTGGATGGGGAGGGGAAGAGGCAAAAACAAGGGGAATATTTCTTTTGGCAGAAAACTTTAATCTGAAATAAATCAGCGACGCTGTTGAAAAAAAAAGTAGGGTAACTGGTTTTTCCCCTCCTTTTTTTTTTGGAATAAATTGTTGCAAGCGGTGCCCTCAAGCCCCGTTGTTGTTTTTTGCTAGCTCCCTTTAATAAAAATTGCTACTTTTTTTTCCTAGTTTTTCCTTTCACCTGGGTGCATTTATAAGGTGGCCCGCGACTTCACTCTGTTTTCCACACCAAATCTCGTTAAGTGGAAACCACGGCGACCGTTTAAATTTTAAAACCAACACGATCGCCGTTGCCTGTAATCCAATATCGCGCGCGGGTAGAAGAAAAAAAAATTCACAGCGGTTAATTTTATGGGGACGGGAAAAAAAACGCAAAAGACTAAGGGAAGAAGAAAACGGATCGATCTTTTTTTTTTTTCTAAAAACCTTGAAACGTGAAAAGGCAATTGGCCCAACAACTCCCACTGCTGAAATTCGTCTCGCCATGATTAAGTTTGAATGAAAATAAAGGGATGAAAGGGAAAAAAAAACTGTTACTATAGACTAACTATACAGTCTTTGAAGTGAAGTTTTGCGCATTCACGCTTCACGTGTTATTCTTGCAGAGAAGTTTTCAACAGTGTAGGCAATAGAATGTGGATTCTAAAGGGGCGATTAGCGGCCATCCCAATAAGGGGGGAGGGGACGGGATTGAGGCTTAAGGTCCCAATACGGTTGTCTAAAAGCATTAATATGCTAAGGTTGTGTAATATACGACATGTCTCATTAGTAAAGACGTCTCGTACATTACGTAATTTTTAGGTATCAACATTCGCAAGAATTTATAGGGTTGGGGAGGAGAATTCGTAACTTTAAAAAGTCCCTCTTAAAACGTGGTACCTTCAACCTATTAGTTCCATCACAGTTTTCAGAGGGCGCCATGTGTTCCATCTGGTAAGTTTTTACCAATTTTATCAGCCCAAATCTAAAGCAAACTAAATTACAACTAAGCTAAACTAAATAATAATTAAATACAACCTGGTTTTAAATCGCCTAATTGATTTCAATTTTAGGCTGAAAACTGAGCAAACATTCCCACATAAACATCGCGCCCTCTGTAAACTCATACGGAACTAATAGGAATGAATCTTAGACGTTTCAATAGGGGTCTCAGTCACTATATATTATTGATATTCGTAATAATTGCATTAAGGGGGAACCTACCCTAAGCTGAGGCCTAACTTTGGACTTTTTTTCCTTTTATAGTTATAATTATTTTTCTACCCTTAAAGTGTGTTGAAATACGACATATTTTAAATGTTCATTAAGTCTATTTTTGTGGGAGTAGCCTTCAGGACCGGTGCACGTTTGGTAAATTTTATTATAATTTTTACTGCTACTTTTGATAACGTCGGCAAAAATTGTTGTACATGAACACGATTAGGCTGTAAATCATCTGTATACATACGGCTATCACGTGAACCCAAATAATTTTGAGAACCACAAATTTTTTAATTTTAAATTTAATCACAATTTGCGTATATTCTAAAATTATAAGCGAAAGTTTTTGGATTTTTAAAAAACTACACCGGAAGTGTGTAGAAATATGATTTTGGCTCACTTTATAGTCACCACACCTAGGAACCTGTGTAAAAAATGTCAAGTCACTATCTCCATTCTAAGTAGAGTTATGATGTTTTTTAGTGATTAACCTTTAACAATATTCGCGTTCCGACAAACTCCAGTTTGAGCGTGAAGTTTGCAACCTTACGCAATGCTAAATAAATACCCCAAAAATGTGCTTTTAGTAAAAAAAAAAGTCT
>JAHWFP010154265.1:14707-32575 GCA_023313725.1 Lithobius niger | reverse complement strand
AGTGACGACAGAGTCCTTTGTGTCATGCAGCTGGCCGGCCCCATTAGACATGTTAGGTCGCCACGTGAGTCCAACTAGAGACAGGTGTCCAACGAGTGTCCACACTCAACCGTAACCCTTAATCGCCCTCCTCTCATTTCGGTTTCATCGATTGATAAAAGTATTAGCAGGCCGATAAGAGATACTTGTCTCCAGGGATCAACAATCGAGCGTTAAATGTCATCCATATTTCAATAAACCAATACCCATTATTCTTTGGGGTCCTAGTTTTTTTTTCCAAACTAGGCCTAATAATTTAACCTGTAAATCTATATTATAAGGCAAAGTCTCATAGCAAAAATGAAGACAACCCCCAACCTAAAGAGACCACAAGACCCCCCAAAGCAGCAATGAAAACGGACGATCGTGTCAATTCGTTGGCCAGAAAGTTGAAACTAGTTGAAAAGTTGAAATTGGCACATTGTTGCCTCGACTATCAATATGTTCTGCGCCGGCATCTCAGCGGCAAGTCTTAATTGACGTCAAACACGAAACGGTACGGTTCACACGGTACGGATCGTTCAAGTCAAACCGATAAACTGGAAGCGGGGGGGGGGGGGGGGCCACACGTGTGTGGGGCAGTGCGTCTTTTAGTTAGTCGATAGATAGTTGTAAAATCTATCGAAAATTTGCAAATTTGGAAGACCTAGACCTCTTTTGGTGGTGCGCAGTCATTGGTGAGTCACTATTATTATTATTTCATATTAATTACAAGGATCACATTCTGTTCCATATTGGTAAAGGCGGTACGGCAGCAACCTGGTGATGGACTGGTGCGCCGTTTCGAATCCGGGTCACTTCACTTGAATGAAACTAAAGCGCATAAAGTGGCTTAGTGTGCTACGTAATTCTAGTGTATGAGTTTCGCTGATGGCTTATTTGCCAATTTCCTTTATGGGGTGCACCGGGAGCTGCGAGCACTGGGGTGTCAGATTCGATAGGCGTCCTGGTCCCAGTGTACATCTCTGGCTTCGTACAGACCCGAGTTCAATCCTGGTGAAGCGAAGTGTATATATACGGGTTTTTCTCCGGTTATTTCCCATCCGCGCACGAGGGTTTCCTCCGGGTGCTTTGGTTTCCTCCCTCATCCGGCAGAAAAAACTGTCATCATGGTGACATCTTCCACTTGATATCTGCCGCTTGGGCCTAATAACAGGCTATACGCTTATTGGCCGGCACCTTTTATTATTATACATCGACAGACAAATACATCGACAAACAGGAAGATACAATTCCCCTCACGTAACTGAGCTGTTGGTCTCACTGTTCCGCTATTTCCCGTTTCGTAATTACGTTCATTACTCTGAGGCGCTTGTTGAAAACATAAGGGTGGATATAGTCCAAATAAATCAGTTGCTGACGCACAGCTATTGTGGTTGTCTGTCTTGACGATGTCTCACATTCTTTAGGCCAATTTCAATTCTAGTTGACCCTTGGTCTTCGTGGGCGGCTCTTCTGTCATCCAATTGACTCCCACGCACCAACATAATTCATGTCTTGTCTGCAAATTCGGACCAGAAGCGAAACGCTCTAAATTTAAAGACCTGTTCTTCATTATGGTACCATTTCGGAACCCCTTGTTCAAAAAGGACTCGCAAACTTCCTTGAAAATGTTCAGGGTCGTTATACGAAAAGGATTCAAGGGCTGTTTTGTTTAATTTTTTTGTACGACCGACGTTTACGCCGGCTCCAACTTCTTGAAAACGAGGAGACAGCGAGAACGTCTGATATACATTTGTAAGGTGTTGCACCAAGCGCGGTCCGAAGGGGGGGACGGTGAAAGCGATCGCCCCTCCTAAAACCGAATCAGACACACAAGCTGGTGATACTGTGTTATTGTTTAAAATCGTCTTCATTTACTGCGTAAATTTCGGTATTGTGATTCATTATATGACAGAGACACACTTAGAAAAGCATCATAATTACAGGTTTTTGTTTTTTTTTGATTTCGTCCACCTTCATTTTGCTTTCGTCCATTGTTATGATACGCCGAATGCAAAAATGGACGAAAGAAAACAAAAAGGACGAAAAAACGGGAAAAAAAAACAGTAAAAATGTAAATTCTTTACCCTATACAGTTCCAGAAAATTTTCTCAATTGTTAAGTTAGCAGAAACGCTCGAAAACAAAAATCCACGACATAAAGAACCGAATCAATAACCAATCTCCATAAATAACACGAATTTATTTTGCCTAGAATTTTTAGTTTAAACAGGAAATGGTGGGAACAAAAGGCTTTCTTTTCCTGGAAAAAAAAAACAGTGAAAAAAATTGCGTGCGTTACATAAGTCTTGCTTCCGTCCCACCCTTAACTCCCGCCCCTAAAATTTGGGAGCTGGGACCACGATTTGAAAATTATGTTTTTGACTCCTATCTGATGCGATGGGAAATCGTCCCTCCTAAAATGTCATCCTGGATCCGCTACTGTGTGGCACGGATTGCTGCCCAAACTTGATAACTCCTTTTTTTTTTTTTTTTGCAGTGAACAATTGTAATTATGATAGTAGGGGAAATTCCTATAAATTGTTGGTTGCGAACCCCCATTTTGATGCAGTGAGAAACACCTTTGCGTTTAGAAGTGTAACGTTCTGGGACGGATTACCATAGGGTGTTGTGGGTGCACCTTCTCTGGTTGGTTTTAAATACAGGTTATGTAGGCTATGTTTGCGGGAAATCATTTATGATTACGACTAATATTTTAGTAACAGCGACCATTATCTTTTGTGTTCTATCCCTTATTTAGTGTTTACCGTTGACAAGTGTATTATTCTTGTAGTAGAATGGTACAAAAGATTTATGTTCGTTGTTACGTAAAATATTTACTTTTTTGTGTTTTGATCGCTGCGGAGTTTTGTATTATGTATCGGCACAATCGTTTAGAGATACTGTCGACAAATATTTAAATAAATTAATTCATAATATACGACGCCAAAGTCTTCAGCACCGAGTTTTCCATTTAATTTTAGAAAGGGAATTAACGTCATAAAGAGGCGCAACAGAAATCAAGATGATCTCAGCGCTATTTTCTGTGTTGCTGATCTAACGTAGATTAAATCTTTATGATGACTTTATTTTTCTCATACTTTTAGTAGTGCGACTTGGGTCGAATAATTAAATAAACTCATTACGGCGCTCCACCGTAATTAATTCCCATATTGACGATGCTGTCAGCTACACAAATAAGACACCCACACCTCCCACTTTTACGTACCGTATAGAGTAAAAAGAGTCAACAGTCGATTTTCTTTTTTTTTTTTGTTTCTCCACCCGCTTTTACATTCCAAACTGATGATGACTGTCACCGATACCCTAAAGAATTAGGCGATTAATTAATGGCATTCATAGTGAAATGCCGAGTCGAAATAGAAAGAAAAAAAAAAGAATAAACAGAGTCCTCTTTCGTATCCTTTATCTTGTCATTAGGAAAGAAAGTCATTTTTCAAAAGTCTTCCCTAGCTGGTCCCATTTATTTTCATTCCTAACTTGCATCTGGAGTGTTTAAATTAGGCCTCGGGCGCATTTAGTTTCGGTCCGAACCGCCAAAGGCGTTCGGGAATACTCATCTCCCGACCCGAGTGACATGCGTTTAAGAAGGGAGATGTTTTGAACTTTTCCGTCTGCCTTATTACTATACAAAAGGAAAGTAACGAAGACGTGTGGTGAGATTTGCGTAAACCGGTTATCTGGGTAGAAAGCAAAAGGAAGTAGTTTTGAGATAAGTTAAGGTTTTAAAGTCGTGAGTCTCGTGATACGTGTTTTTTTCTCTCCTTATTTATGCACCTACTATTCGAAAATTGCGACAGGTGACAAGTGTATTTGCTTGTGAAAAATTACTTTTTTCAAAATCTTGCAAATCTCTGCATTCCCGGAAACATAACAAGGTCGATTTATTACATCACCATGGGTGAAAATACTGCGATTTTCCAGACGAAAAACGGTAAGGCTACGAAGGCGGAAGTTTTTTTTTACCCTTTTGGAGGGATACAACGCTGGTGATGAATAACAACAAGGTTGTGCATTGGAAATATAACTCAACGAATTTAATTTTAATATTTCTCTAGGACAGCCTCCTTGGCCGTTTTATAGAGCATGGTTGTGATTTCCCGTTTGTATTAAAATACTGTGATTTCCCGTTAGCAGTAGGCCAAACTTTCATTATTATTTAGGCCACTATCCCGTTTGCATGAAAATTTTGTGACTGAACAAAAAAACATGACGTCATCCGTACTGTGCATCTTTGTTGAACACACAGTTCGAATCATTACTTATGCAGACAATTCCGTTTGTCTCGAGATTATCGGGATTCCCACTGCGGACTTCAATAGAAAAAGGATTATCGAGATTCCCACTGCAGACGCACACACACAAACAAACAAACAAATATTACGATCTTTATTAAATTCGATTAAAAAATAGTTTACCTTTTCACGTTTGTTAAAGGGTTTAACGAGCGTTAACCACTCCTGGTCATCTGCCCGAAGCCCTAAGGCCCTATGTCTGCAACAGCCAGATTCCCAGGCGGTCACCCACCCAAGTATCAATCCAGCCCAATGCTGCTTAACTTCGGGGATCTAACGAGAACCGGTGAGGAACCGGTGAGGTTCACGTTTGTGAGGTACCGCCTACAATGGAAATATGTAATAGAATTGCTGACTGATTCAGTTGGGCCCAATTGTTGCCATAAAAAGGGTAAGTTGTTGTGACTATGAAAAGCTTGAAGTTGTTTATAAATTCCAACAGCCTGTTAAATTTTGTACCACAAGTCTGCACCATAGTTAAAGAGGTGTAAACTTACAGAAGGGTACCGACAGGGTACGACCTTTTACAGGAAGGCAAACCAAGCAGTGCATGCTACATTAAAAAAAACCCATCCATTTCTCCTCTCAGAAGAGACAGAAACGGCGGCCGAAATGACCCAACCTGTTTCTTGAATTAACCAAGTCACAAGGCAAGGCGCCAGATAATCTATTTAACTATACCATGCGCCATGGCTGTTTGCTGTGACGTGCATGTCATGTGACTGGGTTAGTCCAATCAGACGGCCAAACAACAGTTGTTCTCGTTCGTCATTGGCTAACTCATGGTGACGTCACGGCAAACAGCCATTGCGTATGGTATAAGATCGTAATATTTGTTTGTTTGTGTGTGTGTGTTCGCAACGTCGGAATCTGACACTGTTTATCCTATTGAAGTCGTTTGTTTGTTTGTATGTCAGTCAGACGAAATTGTCTGTATAAGTAATGATTCAACAAAGAGGCACAGTACTGATGACGTCATATGTATTTCCAGTGACACTATTTTTGTGCAAACGGGATTTAGGCCTCTTTATCTCTTTATCCTGAATGTAACTAAATCTAATGAAAACTTGGGCGACTGCTAAAGGTAAATCACAATATTTTCACGCAAACGGGAAATCACGTCAATGCTCCATCAAACCGGCCATGTAAGGGTAGGCTGTCCTACTGTTCTTAGTTTAAAACTAAGAATGTTTGTTTGTTTGTACGTCCGCATTCTGAATCGCGATAATATTTATTCTATTAAACTCCGCCGTGAGAGTCTTGGAGGCTTAGGGGACTGGGTGATCGGCGATTGCTAACGGTTATTTGTAATGAACTTCAACAATAATTTGCAGAAGCAATGACTTCACAGTATTTTCATGCAAACGGGAAATCATACCAGTGTTTTCTATAAAACTGACCGTACTGGGGCTGCCCTAGTAAATATCTAAAAGAATATTTTCCTGTAATTAAAACACTTAAAAGCTCGACACTTTTTCCAGACGCACAGTGTAACCCCCATAGTGCCACGAATGAATCTTACCTGAAACATGTGACCCGATTGCATACGTCTTGCCTAGCGATTTGTTTTCCCCCAAGAAATAGGTTGGGTCTTGCCTTTCGGTCTTGCAGGTTGGGTCTCCTCTTCCGAGAGGAGAAATTGGTAATTTTTATCCTTTTAAAGGGACACCCGGCCTGCCTTACAACATTCCGCCTGCCTTATAACAGTTCGCGCTGGTCACCTTCCGCGCAAATACGAAAATCAAGGTCATCTGAGATAGTAGTTGCGTTGAAGAACGTATAGCTACTGTCTCATTTGGCATTGTGCCTAATAGACGAACCATCATGAACGCATTAATCGTGTCGTCACAAACCGGATTGATTCTCGTATTTTTACATCACAATTTATAATTTTCTAGGCTAGTGTCTTAGAATTTTGCTTCGGCGATCTATTGGAATAATTAATTTTAATTTTTACGGCATTACGCTTTTAGATTTTTGATCTCTCGGTAGTTATTAGCAAATTAGTACATGAACACACAGATGAAACGTCATGGTTATTGTAAGCGTGCAATGCATCATATAGTTACGGGTCGTTCGTAAATAAAGTTCCATTATATTCAACAGAAAAATCTCCTAGACGCCACATTTTAAAACGGTTTTTTAGCTAGGGAAAGATTAACGGTAAGGAAATAGACCTTTGGGGCCGTTCTTGATGTGGAGGATCGAGAAAAATGGCGCTGGGAGGTATATCCCTTTAAATTGGTGGTTTTTTAACCTTTTAAAATTACTGTAATTATGCTTTTAACGTAGGATGACTTAGTGGCATTTGCCATGCTTTAATTTCATTACGCAAACCTGAACGTTGTTAGTTTTTTTTTTTTAATTTTTATGTAGCACTGCTTGGTTTGCCTTCCTGTAATCTGTTACCGTGCTTTTTTTACTCCAAGGGTAAGAACTCGCAATGCACAAGAAAAAAACAAAACAAAAAAAATACAAATTTTAATCAGCCAGAAAATCATTTTCTGGTTTGTTCACTTACAAATAAAGAACACTCGCAGTTCAGAACAACACAGAATAAAATTTACAAAAAAATGTTCCTATACTTAAAAATTAAAACAGCAAAAAAATGGAGCAAAAACGCCGCTGTATACAGCCAATATTGATTTTAATATTTTTGCATGTTACTCCGCGTTTCCATATCTTCTCCCTCTTTGTCTTTAAAGTGATAATTAAATAGCAACTGACTGAAAAGAAAATTCGTAATTTGTTACGTGTATTCAGTTAAAAAACTTGGAATTGTGCACTCGTACTATAATATGTGAAAACAGAGCCAGTAGCACAAGCGGCAACAGTGCAAAAAACTAATATTTCGATATCAAATTTACAAATGACGATACCAGAGAATAATTCTCTGTGCTCCCGCTTGTTGCACGCACGTCTCTAACTAGCCATTTTAAATTTACGACACCAGCATGGTGGAACCAACTGTAACGTAATGTAAGGTGTTATTTTAATATTTTAATTGCTTTTATTCTCTTAAGATGGTATCGCCAATTGTAGATTTGATATCGAAATATTAGTTTTTTCCTGTTGCCGCTTGTGCTATTAGCTCCGTTTTCACATATATGTATTCAGTTTTTTAACAGAATGGAATTTTCCTTAGTTGATACAAGGAAACAACAGATACAATCGTTATTTTTTAGGACAATCTTGCGTCAGTCTGCTACCGTAACTTCTCTACATCCTAACTTTTCTTCAAATCATCAATTCTTTCATAAGCCAACCCGATTTAAGCTTCTCCAGGAGCCATATTGACTTGAGGTCTCCATTGTGTTTTTTTGTCGGGCAGCCGTCGAAGGCACCACAATACTGTTGTCGTTGTCAGGAGTCCATTTATCATAAATAACGCTCTTGCCTTTCCTGACATAAAAGAACTGCACAGAGACCATTTCTATGGGATCCAAGGAATCCGTCCCCCATTTTTTCATTCTTCCTGTTGCCCACCCCCTTCTCGATTTTTTTCTTTACTGCCATCAACCGGAATTTTACAGTATCTCAAAACTCAAATGCAACCTTCCAGTAGGTCGTCCTCCTATACTCCCATCCCCTCTCGTCCCTTTCCGAAGACCACCACCATCACCACCGCTACCGCCTTTGCCATTTCCAAACCACCCATAGCCGAAGGCCCCTTTTGTCGCGTGGAGTGGCATCCGGTGGACAGACGACACTTGTCACGGGACCGAGGAGAGCCACAGACGCGCAATTTGCCATCCACAATGGACCGAAGACTAGGCCACGTTTTGGGCATGCCGCCTTTTTTTTTTGCAAGCACTCGCGCACCAGTGTTGTATGGAAAGGAAGTAGGGGGTGTTGGTGAACATTCCTGCCTCCAGCAATGAGAAACAGAATAAACACGAGGCCGTGATGCATGTTTGGTGAGACCAGATCCCCGACAATACATATTCGACTTATGCGGTCCACCAGTTCATATTCTCAAAGGGAGGTCGAGTGAACGACGGCCATTGTCGAGAGACGTTCTCGACTTTTCTCTCTGGTGGGGATTGAATCAGCTCAGACTCGGAGGGAATGTTATTTTTCGCTCCTTAATCCGAGTTGACCTTTTTTTTGGGGGGGGGGGGGGAAGGACGTATGGGATACCATACTTTTAAGGGTGGACGTGCTGCATTTAACCTGAGGGATACGGCATTGTATATTGTAGCATTTTATACACCCTTCGGGACACGATTAGGGGCTCCCTTTTTTCGAAAGATCAAACTAATAAGATGAATTGTTGCCGCCTACGGATTGCTCACAAGAACGCGATACTCGCCTCGGTTTATAAAAAAGAAGGGTGTTTAGTCATCGAGCCAGTGACCCGACTACTCCATCATGTCGGTGGAATAAAAAGTGGAGTCTCTGCCAGTCATTGCCGGCCAGGGCAGTGTTAGAGACCACCAGCCTATTTCGGCATCTATGGGAACTATTTTGACTAATTCTGGAGCTGAGTACTTTCCTAAACTAATCTGATAGATCAGCTACCGATCCAAACCGATTATGCTGCTTCCATCACGAGTGACGTCATGCTTCTTTTTCTTACAAAAACTGGATTCTAAGAACACTTTCATAAACCTACCAAAAATTTCAGCGTCCGATTTCAACAAAAGCAACCGCACACGTGTAATGTTTTCGAACGTACTCGCTGGATGCATCGGTGAGCAAAATGGAGGCCAATGATGTCACGAAAGATTCTGTTTTTGCTCACCATCACTTGCTCACCAGTCACCATTTGTTTATCAAGAGCATTGCTAAGCAGTTTTACATTAAAAATAGGCCGACGTTTATAACTTACAGTCGATGAATGCTTACCTTGGGGACTCTGTGTGACGACAATCTCCACCAGTCTATATAACTAAGATCGTACGATTTGTTTGTTTGTTTGTTTGTTTGTGTGTGTTCGTAATGGTATTGACGTCCGCAGTGGGAATCTCGACAATCTTTATTCTATTGAAGTCCGCAGTGAGAATCTCGTAAATCTTAATTCTTTTGTTTGTTTGTATGTCTGTCAAACGGAGTTGTCTGTATAACCAAGAATTTATAGGGTTGGGGTATATATTTATAGGGTATAACTAATGATACGAACTGTTTTCAACAAAGATGCACAGTACTGATGACATCATGTTTTTTCCCGTCACAATATTTTCACGCAAACGGGATTTAGGCCTCTATGTCTCTTAACTCCGGATCCAACTAAATCTAACGAAAGCTTGCGCCGCTGCTAATGGGAAATCACGGTATTTTCATGTAAACGGGAAATCACAACAATGCTCTATAAAACCGCCCTTATACGGGAAGGCTGTCCTAGTTACGTTTATGTAAATAATCCTAGCGAAAAGCAACTGCAGGTCTACCATTTTTAGTCTGTCGATTCCGGCGATAAAACCACCTCCTGCAGTGTCGGCGAGTATGATGATCCCTAAACTGTGACGTCACACTGGGTCATTGGAAAATTCACCCCGCGTTTAAGAACTACTTTGATTAGGTGGGGCTTCAGCGCTGAGTTCTTCGGTGAACATACGCACTTTCATAGTGCGCTACATGCTTCAGAGTGATAATTAGCGCATGTGAATCATCATATTTGCGTTGCAAAGGGCGTTCCTAAGCAGCTTTAACATAAATATACCGGAAGATAAATACATTCATTTCTTATAACCGAGTGACTTGTTACCTTCTTTACGTAATGAGGACGCCCACTACACCATTTATTTAATTATGTTATGATATTCATCAGTGACGTCACGTTGAGGGATAGGAAAATTCGTCTCACGTTTACGAACAACTTTGACGAGCTGGTGCAACACCGCTGAGCTGTTCAGGGAATTGATGAAAGCACCTATATTCATTATTTAGGCCCCATACGATCCGAAGATGGGAAGGGTCTTCATTCTCTGGGTTACTTGGGTTATTATTTTCGCGTAGCTCGCTGGGGCCGTGGGTCAATATGCTAGACCCGTATTTTTTACCCAAAGTCCCACAGACCCGGACCCAGTGGCCCGGAGTGATCCACTGAACCAGAAAACACCTTTAACCTGGATGACTTACTGACCCGGAATGACCCATATCCATTAAAGTATAATTCGGTGCCTAACTAAAGAAAATAAAACCATTGTATTAGATTGGTCGTTAACCAGCTACCCACCTTATTGACACATTGTGAATGTGTCGTGGTGTAATGTTATCGTGGTGTGATACAACCACTATGTTTTCATATTTCAACACGAAATCACCCCAAAAAGTGACCCATTTCACCTAGTCTGCTTTCGATGATTGGAGATTGCCTGGTTCGAATCACAGGGTTTTTAGAGATTTCAATATAGAGCCGGATCCCTTATAAGAGCATTAATTTGCTTCATATGAACTGACGCTCTACGAAATTAATTTATTATTTAAAAAAAAAATACATCGCTTGCTGTAAGCTAGCTGTCAGCCAAAGTAAAATGGCGAAACTGTCGTTGCTATTTAGGATTTTAAGACGATATCATTTACCCATGACGATTCCCGTCGATTCCCAAGTCGATTCCCGTCGACTTGAGTAATACGTTCAACCTTGACGTAGAACGTTGAGATTTTTCCATGGTTCGTACATTTTTCTATGGTTATGTGGGTCAATATCCTGATAAATTTGATTGGTTGTTACTGTATCTTGAAAGGCAACCGAAAACGACCTGGGCGGAGTTAGCACGCACATACCAAACGAAACGCGGAGAGAGAAAACTATTAGTGTACTCAAGGAAATGAATTTACTTCTGACCTTATCGTGACAGTATTGAAATTTCTTGAAGTTTCCGAGAAAATGCGAGCTGTGTTCCTATACGTCTTGTATATTATACGTCTTTATGTATATATATATTGTGTATATACATATATATACACAGGGTTCAGACACTTTTAACGTTTTATTTTCGTTCTTTATACGTTCTTATTATTGATAATTTCGTGGTTTTCTAGATGGAGTCTATGACAATTCTCAGGTGTTTTACACAAAAATAAGAACGTAAAAAGAACGGAACTGAAACGTAAAAATTACAATTTCATCACAGTTATCCATACTAGGATTTAAGAGTTAAATTTTATCGTCTTCTGTATTTTTGAGGTTTCTAGCCCAATTTTTCAAGAGATTCAAACGCAACAATAGTTTAATTACATCGAGGAATCAATCATGTTTTCCCCGATGCGACGAAACCTATTTCTTGCCTTTCAACAACCAATTCTGGTTTTCCCTAAAATTTTTCTGAGATTTTCGTCTATTTTCGATCTATTTTTCGTGCGAGTTTCTGATATCGCTTTTTATAGATCATGGCTAAAACCTGACAAGTTCATGATGTTAATGGTGTAGGCCACCAAGTCCATGCCAGTACCCCCTATTGTTAAAATTACATTTTTTTCCCTACCGTTTATTTCCTCCCCGGGGCATTTTAAAATGACTTCATTATTTTGTCGATCAATAAATACTCTATTATCCTCTCTCTCTCTTTCAAGTTTACCGCAGCTGAGGATTCGTGCGGTTTTCCACTTCCACGTTATTACCTTACTTTGTCCATAATGGTTACAAGCCCTCTTCCATCCACCCAAATAAAATTTAATCCATAGATTTCGATAAGTAGATAGACAGATAGATACGTTTATTTCACTCCAAAGCATTTCATGAGATACATTGGCAACGAAATTACAAGAGTGGAAATCTGTGTTGCAGGGTAAACTCGTGTGCAACACAGAACCATCGAGAAAAATAATTAAGATGTCAATAGCTGGCAACAAGTTCTGCATGAAGTAGGCCAATAAGAAAATACGTCAAATTAAAATACACACAAAAAAAAGGTAAGTCAAGTGTACAGCTACACAAGTCAAACATTCGATATAGATACTAAATAGAAACAATAAATTATCACCCAATTTCACGATCTCAGTCCTCCTTTAACAATGGAACACGACGATATTGCAACAATGGTTTAGGACTGAGATGCAAAAGGAGGAGTGATATCGGATATCACGCCTGCTCTTGGATATCACGCCCGGATATCACGCCTGCTAATGAATTAAAGAACATAAAGGTTGCTCCAGATGTTAAAAAGGACGTTACAGTTTCGGTTAAAATTAACAAGAGCACCGTGAAGAGCTTGTTTTGCTTAAGCAAGAAAAAATGCTTTCGTTTTGTTATTTATTTTTTCTTGTAGCACGAAAACATTATGACACTAAACTGTAAAGGTTATTTACTATTCAGTACCGTGGAAATTCAACGCCGAATAGCCCCTTCAAACAACTGCTCCTATAAAAAAAAATGTAGAGAAATTATCTGAAGGGGCTGCTCGTCGTTGAGTTTCCGCGGTATGAACGGCAATGAAGTACTTCGGAATCGAGTTACAATCATTAAACAAGAGCACAGAACTCTTCACTAAGTAAGGAATAACAAAGCTGTCAACAATGACGTCTTTGTTGCATTGTGGACCTTTCTGAGCCCGGAGCGACACCCACGCCCAATGACCCTCCATGTGGTTCCCTTGGTCCAACGGATTATCAAGCGGTCTGTTCTGGGTTGTTTGCGTCTCGCCCCCGTAAGAAGAAGCCTGCGGCCACCACCAGTCTCAAGCCTCTGTGGTGGTCGCGAGAGTGTAGTCGTGCGGTGGCAGACCGTAGGAAGGCTTACCGTAGGTTCCAGCGCTTTAGGGTTCAAGAACGCTGGCTTCTGTACAGACAGAGTGTGCGTGTTGCTAAGGCCGTCCTTCGGTCCGCTAGGAGGAATGTTTGTAGGACCATTACTACTCGGCTCAGTCGCAGCACCCGAGCGGATGAGGCCTGGGCCCTAGTTTCATTGACGCCACCGAGGCGGACTCCAGTTTGGCTAACTCTCCCTGATGGTAGCGTCGTTGAAGGTGTCTCTATGGTAGAGGCAGTGAATGACCGCTTTGCCTCTGTATATGTCGTGCCTGAGCCCACTGTAGATTGGGTTGTAGATACAGCTCAGGCTTTTGATGACCCGGCTTTCACGATGGTGGAATTAGAAGCTGCGCTGTCTAGGTGTAAGGATGGCTCCCCGGGAGTAGACCACATCACGTACAGGGACCTGCGGCTGGCGTCATTGGATGTCAAAAGAGACCTGTTGGCGTTCTTCTACTCAGTGTGGGGTGGTGGCACTGTCCCAAGCTCATGGCGCCAGGCGGTGTTGGTGCCCGTGCCAAAGGCGGGTCGCGATAGGTTTTTGATTACTACTTACCGACCAATAGCGTTGCTTTCGTGTGTGTACAAACTGTTTGAGCGTCTTCTGGCTTCGAGGCTTGTTTGGGACCTAGAGCACAGGCGGGTTCTTCACCACGCCCAATTCGGTTTTCGGCAGGGGCGGAGCGCGCAAGACGCAGTGCTGTTCTTGGAGACTGCTGTACGTGAGGCATGGTTGGGTGGTTCTGTTGTTTTAGCAATTTTCCTGGATATCCAGGCAGCCTACGATCGGGTATTCCTCCCTGCGGTGTGGTGTGCACTTGGTGAGTTAGGTGTCTCTGGTCAGATGATTGCTGTTCTGCGTGCAGTTTTGACGGACAGGTGTTTCTGTACCAGGATTGGCCGTGTTTACTCCACTCAGCATCGAACGTCTCGAGGCTTGCCCCAAGGTAGCTGCTTGAGTGCGGTACTCTTCGCTGTGCTGTTGAATAGTCATCTTGTGCAAGTGGCGCCCCATGCGAACATTGCCGCCTTTGCCGACGATGTGGCGGTCTGGCTGGTGGGCCCAACGGTGGCAGATATGGAAGCTGTGATGCAGACAGTAATTGTTGAGATTGAACGGTGGCTCCGGGACAGAGGGTTGGCTTTGGCTCCGGGAAAGTCCCAGGTGGTTGTTTACTCGAGGCAACCCATGCAGCCTGTGACCCTGTTAATTGCTGGAACGACGGTGGTCAGCTCTCCGGGGGCTCGCTATTTGGGCATATGGCTGGATGGGCGGCTGTCAGGGTCGGCAGAGGCCATGAGTGTACGGGATTCAGTGGTCTCTCGCTCGAGGGTCCTGCTGCGGTTGGCTGGTTCAGACTGGGGAGCAAGTCGGTCAGTGCTGCGGTCAGTGTACCTGTCTTATATCCTGTCTTGACTACCATTTACCCTTCTTGGTCACTGCGGCGAGAAGCTGCATCCAGCGGATCCAAACGGCGGTTAATACTTGTCTACGAATTATCTCACTTGTCATCTTGGGGGGCTAGGATTTGCGGGTGCGGGATGGATGCTATGTCTGTCTACTGTGACGCATCGTATCGTGGTGGTTTTGAGGGTGGTCTTGGGGTCTGGGTCCCGGCAGTCAAGATCAGGAACTTTTACAGAGCAACGGCAGTCCCAAGCGTTCTGGTCGCAGAATTGATAGCAATTGCAGTCTCCCTCCAAGTAGTCTGTGACATTGCGCCTCAGAAGGCGGTGGTTTACACAGACTCACAGTCAGCTGTGCACTCCCTCTGCAGACATTCGCGATCCCCGGGTATGTGCCCACCGGTGGTTGTAGAGGTTCTTGCCACTATCTATGCACTTCAGGCAGCCGGAGTAAGTATTTCCATCTGCTGGACACCAGGCCACGCGAATGTGCCTGGCAATGAGGCGGCTGACGAGCTTTCCAGGTACTATCGCGTCTCCCCGTGTCAGTCTATACAGGCAGCAGTAAGTCCGAAAGATTTGGGGAGTTGGTGTACGTCAGTAGCCAGTGCAGCATGGGAGGAAGATTGGTTTAGCAGTGATCGAGGAAGGAGTCTCTTTGCCATCCACCCCTCCATCTCCCGCCCAAGAGAGTTGGACCATATACCAAGGCGTGCGTCAGTGTTGCTTTCACGTCTACGGGTTGACCATTCGCCATTGAACGCATCAGTTGCTGCATGGTCGCGTAGGGATGGAGCTTGCATCTGTGGTGACAGCCAGGAGACAAGGGAACACTTTCTTCTGCACTGCCCGCGATACACGACAGTGCGAGCTGACTGCCTTCCACCGGGTGAGGGCATACTGGAGCTTCTGGGAGCGAGCCCGCACACTGGCCGGAGCAACAGAGGACGTTTGCGTGCAGTGGCTGCTTTCTGTGATGCGACGGGACGTTTCTGTGTGGGGCAGTTATGTTAGGGTCGCTGCTACACTGCAGGTTACCACTTGTATTACGTTTTGGTGTTGTAATGTGTATAGGATAGATGGCCTGCAAAAGGCTACCGTCCTTAAATAAGCCTAACCTAACCTCTGAGCAAAAGAACGTCAGCACGATTCATTCTTTTTGTGTGTGCTTGCTGTACTATTGTTGTCGGACTGAGATCGTGAAATTGGGTGATAAATAGGTTATCAGCCACTTTCCTCGGAGAGATACAACAATGGCTCGGCCTTGAGGGACTCGACATTGTTATATCTCACTCCTCGGAAAGGTGGCTGATAACCTATATACCATGGCTTTTCGATCAGCGTCTTTTACCCAAAAAACGCTGATCGAAAAACCATGCCTATACTACACACAATTTCAAATCAGAAAACCCAACAATCAATTCGCGTACCTTCAATTTGAAACAATGAGCTGCCCGGATGGTTTTAAAGTGATATGGTAGAGCATTGTAAATCTTCGGCGCCTGATAACAAAACATTTATGTAGTATTTCCCGCCTGGGTTTCGGTAACAAAAAGTGAAGCTGACTATACGATCTTGTGTTAGAAAGTGTAACAACAGGTTTTTTTATATTTTTTTATTACACAACCATGGTTTTCTCAACGTACAGTTGCCTAAGGGATAATATACGTTATACGATTTGAATAGACGGGCAGACGGTGTCGTATATTTGCGGGAGTCCATAGCTCTGATAACCTTTTTTTGTAGAATAATTAATGGTTTCAAGTCAGTCACATAAGTTCCACCCCAGCTGGTGATTACATATTGAAGATACGACTGCACCAACGCAAAATAGATTTGCCTAAGGAACGAGAAAGATAGAATTTTTTGTAAAGTGTAGACTTTGAACAAAGAAAATCTTTGCAGACGTGTTGTATACATATTGTTTCCAATTCATCCTTTGGTCTAATATGACGCCATAACGGATAGTTTCAACTTTCTCCAACTTGGGACATGTACCCTAAACACTGCAACCCGCCTCATGGTAAATGATGTTAAATGGAGCATGAGACTCGACATTTTTTAGAGTAAAAACACTGAGCGTTGGCCGGGGTAGTGTCACGACCTCATCCGTAATGTGTGTCCGTCTGTGCGTAAACGGTAAACTTGGCTCAGCGCGGTAGCTGTAGACATACAAACTATATTTCGTTTAAAACGAGTGTTTTTTTCGTCGTTCTTGTTATTTTACGTCGTCTAAATTCTACAACCTTATAACTTATGAAGAATGCGTGAAATTTTATAACTTTTAGACAAACACGATTCACAGCCGTCCTTGTTAATGCTGAATCCATTTTTAAAAATAATGAGCTGCCTGTAAATGTTCTAAAGTTCATGTCGTGGTTCAATTTATTTTCATGTGCGCCTATGACTCCGTTGAAGTTACAACTCAAAGTAAAACTTTCCCGCCAAGCGTTTCGGCCGCTTAAAGTAGTGATATCAAACACCAAGTTGTTTCATCAAGTTAATCCCATCGAGTAACAGGTCGAAGGTAATGAAAAATTCGAAAATTGTTTAGGTTTGAAGTCTTAGTCGTGGAATTAATTTGACGCAAAAGCTTAGCGTTTGATAACACGACTTTAAACGGCCAAAAAGCTTGGAGGGAATCCTTAACAAGTTTTGTTTTGGGGAGATATAGAATGTGTTTTGGTCCAAATTGATAAACGCCATTTTTTCCGTAGCAGTTTCTAGAAGGATTTAACTGATTTAACTTTAATTTAGTTGAGTACATTTTTTTTATTTTTTCTCTAAACAGAACAAACAGTTGGCAAAAATATAATACAAGAAAAAAAAACGTGGCCAGCCCGGTTCGGTACACGGCATGGCAAGCTCTATTTATGATTCGGTACACGGCATGGCATGCTTTATTTATGGTTCGGTACATGGCATTGCATGCTTTACTTATGGTTCGTTATCCGGCATGGCATGCTTTATTTATGGTTCGGTACATGGCATGGCATGCTTTACTTATGGTTCGTTATCCGGCATGGCATGCTTTATTTATGGTTCGGAACACGGCACGACATGCTTTATTTATGGTTCGGTGCACGGCACGGCATACTTTATTTATGGTTCGGTACACGCACGGCATACTTTATTTATGGTTCGGTACACGGCATGGCATGCTTTATTTATGGTTCGGTGCCGGCACGGCATGCTTTATTTGTGGTTCGGTGCACGGCACGGCATGCTTTATTTATGGTTCAGTATGCGGCATGGCATGCTTTATTTATGGATCATTATCCGGCATGGCATGCTTTATTTATGGATCGTTATCCGGCATGGCATGCTTTATTTATGGTTCGGAACACGGCACGACATGCTTTATTTATGGTTCGGTACACGCACGGCATGCTTTATTTATGGTTCGGTACACGGCATGGCATGCTTTATTT
>JAHWFP010154264.1:68642-99759 GCA_023313725.1 Lithobius niger | reverse complement strand
TTTGACATTAAACGTGAGACAAAGAGATGACGAGCCCTCGTAGCCGCTACTCTCATATTGGAGGACCACGCATGCGCAAACGCGTGGTAGGGTTAACTGAGGCGGCTATTCAAGTCTCAAGCAACCAACAGCATCACTGAGACAGCAATACTAAAATTTGACAGGTATAGTACTTTCTACAGCAAAAGAAACCATTTTTAGCCGGCCTAGCCGGGGGCCGGCAAAATGTTCTTTTTATTTCGCTTACCAACAAAATAAGTGTCTTCCTAGGCAGCGTAACCAATAACCATGATCTCGCTTTCAATTTTTAAACAATTCTTTCATTAACTTCTTTACTTTAGATTTTTTTTGTTTGGAATTAAGATTTTTTTTACATGATTCAGAAAGCATTTGAAATCTTTATCACCTTTTTCTTACGTTACGTAGTTCTCTGGAATAATCTCCAGTTTGTAAACAAAACTCAATATCGTAGTGCACTATAAAGGCCTCGTCGCGCTTCGTGCTCCTCAGCCTACAGAAAATCCCCGCACGTGCGAGGGTGCTGGCTACGGCCCTGATTATGGTGACAGAGAAAAAGAGGGTAGTTTAACTCCGCAAATGCAAAGGAGCATCCGAACCTGAGGGTTTTCCTAGGCTCTGTTATTGCCAGAATTCTTTGGAGAAGATGTAAGGGTTTATATGGTTGAGAATTATGTGCTGTGATTTTTAAATTTAAAACACTGGATTTGGAACTGTACGGTTAGGTGCAAATCCCCCATAAATAACCTTCTGATACTATTGGAAAATATGTCTTTATTACGGAACATGGTTGGCTAAGCTAGTTTATTTAATCAATAACAATTTTCCCATACAGACCTGTTTCTAATAGCATCTTTCTTGCATTTTTATAAGAAACGGCGTATTTCACGTAATACTCATTAAAATCTTGCTTTGTCTCAAAAACTAATGGGATTATCAAAAAACGTCATACCGCAAAAGTTGTAGGCATTTAACGGCGATTAAAGTGGACTATAAGAAAGTTAAAATCGGACCACCGGTAAGGGAGATACCATTGGGCATAGTTCACAATACGGCGTCCAATATGGCCACCAAACGACCATGATTTGGACCATGTGACCAATTGTGTTTAACTCTCCTGTAGGTGTGTAATAATGCCCAGCAGTCAAACTGAGGGTACATAAAAGTGCATACGTGCATTGAGCTAGCTCCTGTACAGGTAGTTTCCGGTAGTTCCCGGTAGTACAGGTAGTTTCCGGCCGAGCTCATCCGTTCACGCCTACCCTTCGTAGCTACCACACCATGGCTCCCTTTCTTCCCACGATTTCAGCCTCCTTCGGCGACAAGCCCTCGGCCGACGGTGCCCTTCACTCATCCAACTCCTTCGGCCATGTGGCTCCTAGGAAATCCTAATGTCTCGACTTTAACCAACACAAGTTTTTTTCTAACTTCTCAAAGACCACCGCAACTCTGCTAACTCCCCTCGGTTGAGTACAAAATGACTAACACCTAGTCACATAACAACCACCAGGGTCCTTCCATTGTCCAATTTTTTCTGATGGAAATACTACACAAACTTTTGCAGACAGCGCTCTCCACCCAAGACCCCAAAACTTCTTCAAAAATTCTCAGAGATGAACCAGATCGGCATAACACAAACTCAGCCAATAAATAAAACTGACGAGAAGAAAGGACCCAACTTCTTCTCCTCACTGACAAGCAACCTGTCGAAATCTCCGCAACAATGGGACCACACAGTAGCTGAATGACCAACATAGTAACTTATAACAACCAAGGTAATCTCCACAGCGTTTATCCACTACAAAGCTTTCCGGCCGAAGTGATCCTTACACCAGCATCTTGAGGGAACCCCACACACAACCCCCCTTAAGCACTCGGAACAAAGCAGAAGCAAGCCAACCACGATGGAAGCTAGCCATTCATGACGGAAGCAAGCCAACCGGAGAAGAGGGCAAGAGACCAAACTTCGAGGTTCACCTGTTCTGAACAAAATGCGAAGTTTTTAACAACTTTTTGGGGGACAGCCTTCTTGCATCCTGGGGTACCCGCCACCATTTTTGACGAGGTCAACTGATAATGCAAAAATTATCATGTTAATATGTTTTGGCAATAAAGAAAGAACATTTTGCCTGCCCCCAGCCAGGCGGGCTAAAAATGGTTTCTTTTTGCCTAAAACATACTTAACCTAACTCCCGCCCTACCTCCCCTCTCGAGTCACCGCCTGACATATTGAGAGTAAAATGAATGCCGAAAGCATCCACGCTCTCGCTTTTACAGGGAGGACTGCGCCGCACATGCGCAGTGGGATATGCAAGCAGGCGCCTGCGCACCGGAAGAAACCTCCAGGGGAATATCACATTGGGACAATGTAATGCAGGTTAAGTATGTTTTAGGCAAAAAGAAACCATTTTTAGCCGGCCTGGCTGGGGGCCGGTAAAATGTTCTTTGTCTGTACGAAAACTGGAACACTTTAAATATCCTTTACCAAACCTGGAACACGTTAAATATCTTTTTTTTTTGTTATATTCTTTCAGCCTCATAAAGGAAAGCAAGGGACGAAAGGACAGAAGCAGATACTTGAAGAAAATAAAAGTACTTTGAAATTTTACGGCATTATTTGTGCCGTAACCACAGTGAGTAAAATCTTTTAAGTGCTGCTCAAAAACAAGTTGTTTACATTTTTAAGCTTAATCAGATACTTAAACTGGACCACCCACTAAAAGCAAGAAATATTCATATAAGTCCTACAAGATCATCTTTTTATCAATTACGTTGGCTTACTTTTATAAACATGAGAAAAAGATCAATCAGTCAGTTAACATGTGATGTTGCCATTTTTGAAAGATACAATTCATTGAGACAAAAACTACAATAAATGCACAATTTCAAAGTTAAAAAAGATATACACACTATCTTTGCTAATTTTCGACAGTCCTTGCCCACTGGTGATGGAATTCACAGTTGACCATCTTCTTCAGGCTGTTCAGACTCCTTCTGCTACTTTGTCTCTTCCTTTTTTGTTGATTGAATATGGCGGTTGGTCGTTGTCTCCTGTATTTTCAGGACTGGTGTTCCATCTCCTCCATAGTCGATTGCAAAAAAAACTCTCCACCCAGCAAGAATTGGATTTGTGGGTTGAATCTGCACGGCCTTGTATTGGACATGGTGTTGGATAGCCAGGTATTCTAAACCTATCGAATGAGAATCTCGGTTTGAGTTTGAAAATAGGATAGTTTTTGTACCTCCCTGATCAATTCTGTGACTCGTTTTCATGTGGTGGATGCTGTTACTATCTACTCCGTTTTTGGCATGCATCATATGCTGTTTATAACCCTAGTTCAAACGTTCTTCACTGCCGTCCACCACATGAAAACTAGTCCTAGATTGATTGTGAAGGTAGGCTACAAACCCAAAATTCTTGATATTCTCGAACTCGTACCGAGGTTCTCATCTGAGAGGTTTAGAATCTGTGGCTATCTAGCATCACTTCTGAGAGAAGGTCGTGCTGATGAATATCCAGGGACCGTCCAACCCAGCAATCCAATTTCCGCTGCATGGAGAGTTTTGCAAATGGCTATGGAGGAGATGGAACACCGGTCCTGAAAATTCAAAAGGCAAAGGTCAACCACCATATTCAATCAACACACAAGAGGAAAGAGAAGGAGTTTGTGAATGGCCTGAGGATGACAGTCAATTGTGTATTCCATCACCAGTGGGCAAGGACTGTCGAAAATTTGCAAAGATTTAGTGCAAAGATATATCTTTGAACTTTGACGTTATGCATATTTTGGAGATTTGGTCACGATGAATCAGTCAAGTTTCAAACCAAACTGCAGTTTTGATCAACCAACTTAGATAAAAGGGTTTTTTTTTACTATTGCCTGAAAACTGTGTGGGCAGGATATTTTTTGGACTTAGTTTGTGGCGTAAACATGAAAAAATGTTCTGGCTTTGTGTGGATAAGGCAATTTCAGTTGTTAGTGTTTGTAGTGGTTGGAGTTATCTTTAGATTTAGTTTTGTTTCCAAAGCCATACTACCAAGTAAGGTTTCTAGTTGCGGGTCAGAAAATATCGAAACTCTTAAATACGCCCAGCTCGGACACCCACATGCGCATGCGCGAGCCCAGAACGCACAGGCCCTCCATAAATGGTGTTACGGCGTTAGCCAGCCATTTATTTTTCCTCCAGCCACCGGCCACGTCACATCGACCGTTGTTACCCTGCTTAGCTTTTGTCTGTTGCCTCACCTCGAAGAAAGAAATGGCCGTCGTCATCGCTGCTGAATCAAGCCGCCTACGGTATGTCCCTGCACTCGCTCCACCAAGGAAATAGCTCGGACCGCCAAGATTTTCCACCGACACCAATCGCTCGCCCGCCCTGAAAACTGACGTCTCTCACCCGTCAACAAACCAACGTCTCTCTTTCTGTTGTCATCATGTGTCTCGTTCACTGACGAACGTCTCTCGCCTTTCGACAACATGTCCCTCACCCGGAAGATGACCACCTCTCGTCCAGAAGACTCAAGCCTCTCATCTGAAGGACGAGCATCTCTCGCCCCATCAACATGAAACGTCTCTCGTTACAACATCGACTGGACAACCACCCATGGAAGATTAAAATCCTTCACTCCGAAGGCAGACGTCTCTCCCCGTCAACACACTCGCGTCTCTCTCGTTCCATTGTAAACCAGTCTCTCGCTTACTGACAAATGTCTCTTGTCTATCAACCTTTGCCCTGAGATGATTGTCCCTCATTCGAAAAAATGTCTCGCAACTGGTCAACCGCTCTTGTCGCTCGTCTCTGGTCACATCATCTGCAGGCCTTCGACCACTTACACCACAAGCTTCTCGCCTTGGAAACGAACGTCTCTCGTCCAAGAAACGAAAGCCTCTCATTCCATCATCACTGGAGCCCCACCCGGTGACGAACACCCCTTGCCCCGCCCGTGGGGCTTCCACCCCTGAAGACGAACGTCTATGCCTAATCCCCTCACCTCGCAAACGAACGTCTCTCATCCTGCAGATGCAAAACTCTCACCCCTAGACACACGTCTTTCTCCCCATCAACATGATGAACGCCTCTCGCTTCTTCACCAACACGTACCTTGCGAACGTCCCCATCCAATTTTTCAGAGCCTCCCCCATGAGGACGAAGGTGTCGCTACTCCTGCATCACGTAAGAGGAACGTCTCTCATCCAATAACATGTCTTTCGTCTCTGTAATGAACTCCCACCTTGGGACAACGTTCATTCACCATGACAACGACAATTCTCTTCTACCACGAACGATAGAATTCTCTCGCCACTATCACGAACAACCCTCGCCCTATGACGAACTTCTTTCATCCAAACAAAACAACTCTCGCCTGGAAGACGAACGTCTCTCACTTATCACCCCACAACGCATCATGGCTATGCTCATCTTTCACCTCCTCACCAACCCATTCGCCACCTGTTGACCCAAGCTCAAGGTCTGCCCAACCAGGCTCCCCATGGCCCTCGTCCGAACTACCAGCCCCAGTTCCGGACAATCCATCCCGTTAACGATCTCCAAAAGAATGAAGACCACCTCAAGGCTATATTTCCGACGCACTTTCTCTCGCCCGGAAACGCTGTGTCTCCCGCTACGACACTATTGTCGTTCACCCCAAAACCAAGGTGCCTCACCCAGGAAACAAACGTGTCTCGCCACGAAGACGAAAGTCTCGTTCAGCAAATGGACGTCTCTTGCCTGGAAGTCTGTCATGGAACCTTCAGCTCGTCGACCATTGCCCCGACCAATCCTCACGGGAAAACCCAAGCATCGTGACCTCTGCTCCACTCTCGATCATGGTTTTCCCCGGCTCTCATTTAGGGTCACTCCGTAAATTTCTAGCTCTCATGCGCGGAAAATGAAAGTCTTTTGCCTTCTGAACGAACGTCTCTCGCCTCGGCACTATCGCAGTAACCCCTTCTGCCTCGAGACCCACTTCACGGACCCATCGTTCGCTCTCACTGAGCGCTCTCCCACCCAACTACAACTAGAATTTGCCATGGTACTCTTGAACTTTTTTCCTCCACCCCACCTTCGTCAAACTCATAACATGAACTTTCTCATGTCCCCACACAAACGCCTCTCTGCTCTCAATGTCCGCAACATTCTTCCAACTTAACTGTACTCGGATGGACACAATCTACTTCAACCAACGACCGCCAGGATCACCGATCCACCATGTCTCCCCTCCACAAGGTTTTTTTACTCTTGCAAAGCCCCCTCCTCCTTCCCGTGCGCTGTTCTTCCCCTACCTTGAACTCTTACCCTCTTTTCCCGCCGCCACATCCCCGATTACAAAACCGCTTCAATGATGGCGCGCACCTGTAGTGGTAAATCCGGCTCTACTCAAGCCAGAAGATGGGACCCAACAAAAGTCCGAAAACCTGAAGTTTGCACGTGTGCTGCTATTGTCTCCAATACGAAAAGATACGACCCCCTCCCCCCACACGGCAAGTCAACGTCACCGATTTTGCAATCGCAACACCAACCTGTGCACAATCTGCCTCACCATCACTCCTGAAGAATGGCCATTAATCTGTAAGAAAAACGCCGCAGCTGCGTTACGCTCGAAACAACTCATGGAACAAAGAGGACGTTTAAAATCTTCATCGGAAAATTCTATTCCCAGAACGAAGTAAACTTGTACACCCAAGACTGTGGATTCCCCACCTTCGGCTACTAGCACCGTGAAACCTGTGGATTCTTACGCTACGGTCACCAATGCACCCTCAACAACCACAGCATTCCATGTTCCTGTTCTCTTTCCAACAGACAACCCAACACTGGGAATCATGTTCAGCCCATCCAAACCAACTCTACCCGTGCCCGATCTTTACCACGACCACCAACCAAAACTGAACCGGTCGACCAACTAAACGCCTCCTTCAGCTTGGATCAAAGTCCCACCAAAGCCGTCACCGCACCTGACTTCGGTAACAAATCCTTTCTTCATGGCGTCATACGTCATAAATTGGACTTAAACATGAAAGAGGTAGCGAGAATCAAGAATTTTTTCGGTAACAGTGCTCCTGTTGCCAAAGGTTTCTCTAACCTAAAGAAAAGACTAGCCAGCGCGGAAAAAATCATCGCCGCACAGAAGACAAATATTGCAAACCTCCTTTCCAGCAATAATAATCTACGGAAACGAGTCGAACTCGCTCATGCCAAATTCAGGCGTTTATCCCCCATTCCTCCTACCTGCAAACACCCAATCTTCAAGATTCATAGGCCTCAGTCTCCAATCAAGAAACCCATTCAACAATTTCACCACGGCACTCAGAGCTCTGAAACCCGGCCTCCCTTCAACGAACCTATTCACCACACAAACAGTGGCACCCAAACCACGAAACTCAACCTCAGATCCATGCTCAAATTGGCTCACTCAAGTTTGACGTTCAACCCCAGCCAATCGACACCTCTCTTTCGTCCCCTCCGGTTCTGTCCCGAGCTTGCCAGCAGGGAACACGCCGCAATCTCACAAGAATGGATCCGAGCCAATCAAGCCATGCCTCGGGCAACTTACATCGCCAGGCAACTATGGCAATTTGATAATGCCAACACCACCGGAAATGCGACGCCTTTCTCTAACTCGCACAAGACAGCTTCCCTGTATCGACTGTCGCTCACGAGACACAGTTTTTCTTTCACCATTTGCCCTTAAACTTTTACCTAACGCTATTCACAAATTTCCATCCTTTTGGCCCGGAACGTGCACTTTCATGTCTTCTTGTTGTGTTCACCGAACCTTCACCGATATCATGCGGACCGCACACTCCACGAACTCTAAATCAAACTCTCTGATTCAACCACCAACAAAATCCTTCGGATTCATCTAAACTACATTGACCATAATCCATTCCAATGAAATCAACTGTAACGTTCCAACTTCCAATCTCCAACATCTGGATACTCTCCAGCAAAAATCAAGCCTCAACCTCATCCAACTGAAGGACCTGTTTCACCATGGTTCACCTCAGCTTCAATCAACCACGACCTAAACCAAAGGTAAGCAATCCCCTCCCCCTTCCGGCATCTTAGGACTCAAAATAAACTCACGTGGAACACCTACCCAACTAACATCATTAAAGGTGCTTCCTCCCCAACGCAGATTGCCTTGCGCACGAAATCTGCCGAGACCTTAACCTGATCGCTCTCAGGCATAGATCAAACAACTCCAGTCTCGTGGGCACCCAGCTCACACCTTGGGAACCCGCCATCATGGTGCCCGCCACCTATATTGACGAGGTCAACTGTAAATGCAATTAAATTTACAGGTAGTGGATATTTTCTGCCCGGCAACTAGAAAGCCCAATTTTACCTGGTGAGAGGTCAAAATTGGTTTCTATTGCCTAAGGAAATTATACACTACCTGTAAATACCCACCCAACCTCCCCTCTCGAGTCACCATCACGGCTGACATATCGTGAGGAAAAGTAGATGGCTGGCTAACGCCAGAACACCATTTATGCTAGGACAAATGACAAGGGCAAAACGAATACGGTTTCAGCAAGCGAAATAGCAGAAACTTCTGCTGGTTTGGGGATCCATTGTACTGAATGGCGGACACCCAGTCATAGGACAATTTTTACCAATTGTTCATTTAATATGATTAGATCTCACCCACAAAGATCTCTAGAAAGACTGTTTCGCCCTTACTTGGGCTCGTCAGTAGAGAATACTTTGTGGATGAGAGTTAGGCTACGCTTGCTAGGGCAAATGACAAAGGCGAAACGAATACGCTTTCAGCAAGCAAAATAGTAGAAACTTCTGCTTGATTGGGGCTCCGTTCTACTGAATGGCAGACATCTGAAACTGTATTCATTACACCCTTTTCATTTGCCCTAGCAAGCGTAGCCTAGCTCTCACCCACAAAGATCTCTAGAAAGACTATTTCGCCCTTGTTTGGGGATCGTCAGTAGAGAATACTTTGTGGGTGAGAGCTAATTGATATTAAATTTATTCACTTTATCATAAATAAATAAAAGAGTTGTGTCTGTGTAGTGTGTAGCCTATGATAGTTTCCCCGTACTTTATCTTGGTTTGAGTTTAAATTATTCTATTTTCTTTTCTAGTGCATACATGTTTGTGCAAATTATCTCTTCTTTTGGGAGGAAACAACCACTTCAGGCATTGTAAGTATAAATAAGTGTGCTTCAATTATAGACATTGAATTATCTTTGTGTAGTGTTTGATGTGCCATAATACCGTAAATCGTCTATTTAAGGCCTGCAAAAATTTTAGTTTTAATTGTGAAATCCTCCTAATTATTATTGATGTCATGAAAAATGTAAGTTTTACTTTTTAGAGTGTTCATGAACAAATACGCACAATTTCACAACTAAGAATACGAGTATCCTTATAAATTATCAACATACTGTGGTTCGTCTGTCTTCGTCAGGCATTACATTTTGTAAACTTCTTCCTACATCTTTACCACTTACACCATTTGAAAGAAGTACTCCAACCTGTCGTGGCCTCCTGGCATGGTGTGGGAGGAAACGAAAATGATAAAAAGGCTCGGGATAGTGAATATGAAAGAAAACTGCGAGTAGGCCTGATATACTTGAAAGGAACAGGTGATAAAATCCTGACGGTTCGACGCTTACCTCAGGAATGGAGGCAATCTTAAGGACGAGCTCTTGAAGAAATGAACGAAGGCAAGTAGTAGCCAAGTCCTGGCCAAGATTCACAATACAGTAATAGAGAAAGTGTTTATCGTATTCCGTGTGATGGATGCGATGCTTGGTGAAACAAGAAGAGGTATCAGAAAAAGGGTGAAACGACATCTGGCAGACATGCGTTATGAAGTGAAAGAGAACAGCTTAGCTGCCCATCACACAGGCACTAACAATAAAACGGGGGTGTGCGATACCAGGTTTTTCAATTCGATACCGATACTAATACTTTTATAATCTGTGTATCGGTATCGCGATACTTTCTCGATACTGATACTTTTTCGATACCGATACTTTTCGATACCTATTAATTTTTTAATACCGATAATTTTTCGATACCAATACTTTTTTCGATACTGATACTTTTTCTATGCTGATACCTTTTTAAAGAAAGCAATAAGAATATATATTTTATAAAATCATATTAAATTTATGTATGAATTATTTTAAGGAAGATCGTAATTTATCACTCAAGCAAAGCCCCCCCCCGTGTTGTGGGAAGGCTTTGGTTATTTACTAAATTCAGGTTCGTTACTTGCCTGTAACAGATTAGCCTGTTTTTAGATGTTCTTCTGTAGCTACTATTTCTCCAGGAACTACGGTCTTCCTTGTATGTCGTATCGGCAGAAATCTGAGTAGGCTACTCGGTTCAGTAGTCCGTTGTGGCTGCTGGTTTATTAAAATAAATAAAAATACCATTTGTTTATTTTGTGCTAATTTAACTTGGATCCCACTTGTTAAAATGCATGCCAAGAAAGGTTACGTGGATCCTCCTTTTCTTAAAAGTTGCATCCGGCTTTTACAAGCCATGAGACGTGATTTTCTGTAAAACCCTTCGAATTTACTTAATGTTTATTTAGGTAAATGTCGGATTCGTTTGGATACAAATATGTAACCTCTGTTGTTGACATGTAACCTTCCATCGAGAAAAATGTTAATATTGTTAAATATTGTCATTTGAAAAGAAGATCGACCTTGTGTCGGCCGTTTTTACGAATTGCATTTGTGACCATAGAAATGTATTTCAGCTTGGAGCCAGAAAACTGTAAGTACAAATGCGGTTGGAACCAATCTCGAAATCTTTTAGTTTGGGCATTAATTAAAATTCTAGTTAGTTTAAAATATAAATTGGTATTTTAATCTAGGTTAAACTTATAGTTTAGTGCTTCGTTATTTGACACGGTTCACGTAACGTAATGGCAAGAGCGCTCGCACTCGTAGGCTGGCAACAGCTGTTAGCTAGTGCCAATGGCGAATTTTAGATTTGCGTGTCAACTCACTTAGAGTTGGAATTTTTCATTTATCGAGCTTTAGTCCTATAGCGATTAACTCGTAGTATTGCATAGCATTATTATTTTTAAAATAAAAATAAATTAATGTCAGCGCATTTCAGTTTGAAATTAGTATTGCTGAAGCTATGATCTTGAAACCGGAACCAGATCCAAGAGAGCCGTTTTTGGCCAATCACAGGGCACGAGCTCGGCCAATGAGATGCTCGCGCGCTTGGATGCTCTTTTCTCAGTCTTGAAGAAAGCGCGGGCGTCTGAACGACGTTTTTTTTCCGGAAGTCGAGTTGCCGATCGCTGGAAATTTAGGACTGCAACATGTAGCCAGCCAATAATCGCCTTAGGCGCAAACGCCTCAAGGCAATTGTCGAATTGAAATGGAGTTTACGAAATTGAGTTAGAGTTTCAACAAATAAGAAGCTTGATTCTCCTGTTCGTCCGCGCGAAGGCCCTGTATTTCTGTATTTAAGGAAACGGACGTTTGTAATCTGGGCCTCAAAACCACTGCAGATCGGCGGGACGCTATGCCTTTCCTAGAGTAGGCGCGCGCTTAGCCAGAGCCCCCTAAGAAAGAAAGGCCGAGTCAGTGCCTGCTAAAACCGCGCACAGAAAACATTGCGCAATCCGTTGAAACGGCCGCTAGATGGCAGCTAAGGCATGTGCCGCGTTCTGCGAAGAAAGCATGACCAAGAGTGTTGTCGCGTGCATTCAGGCTGTTTAAAATAAAAATGGTAAATTGTTGTTGGCCTTTCTGTAATTCCATGGCAAGAATATTAACTTGAAAGGGTGTGAATTACCATGAATTATCCTCAGACCGCTGTTTTACGAGCCGATGGCTGGAAAACATTAGCCTAAAAGGTTGGATCAGCCACTTGACTGGTAAACACAAATGAAACTTGTCGGCATTTTCGTATTAATTTAATTTTTCAAGGATGACATCGTCCTTTATGGACTATTAGAGAACACAGAAGGAAATCAAAATAATAAATGACGTTGTAGCTAAATTAATAGGATATAAAAATTTGGCTAATATTTATAATTTGGATTTACGTTGAAAAATTCCATACCCCAATTTGATAATCGACGAAAAAAAATTTGTCAACCATTCATAACCAAAATGAACAGAGTGAGTTAAAAAATATCTCGGCCTAAAGTTTAAAAAAAAAAGTGAAAATAGGGACCGTGTTTCTGGATTCAAAATCCAATTTTCTTTTTTTTTAAAGATTTTTTTTTTAACTTAGAAATTGGGTGATAAAAAACGAAAAATAGGAGCCACTTTACCGGATTCAGATTCGCTTTTTGGGACATTGTCGCTATTTTCACAACTTTTTTTTTAAACTTTTGACTGAAAAAAAAATTTGAACACAGAAAAAGTGATTGTTTAAACTATTTTTGAATCACGGAACTGTCAAATGTCACGCTGAGTCCTAATAAGTATCAGACTGAGGAAAAAAAAACTAACATATACCGTAAATCCCCGCAAAGAAGCCCATGGGCTAATAAACGAAATAATGCGTTTTTGTAAACGACACTAATGGCTAAAATGACTCGCTTATAAGCCCAGGGTTTATATGCGAAACGCGTTTTTTTTTTTTTAATATTCTTACTAGGTTGTATAAAAATTCGCACTGTTTATTAAATAAATCGTTAAATATTCCTTAACGTTTTAAGAAAGTAAGTTAAAAAATAAATTGTCGTTGCTAATGGAGTGAGTTGGTATTTTTTCCGTCACCCATGGAGTGAGGCACTAACGAAATATTTATATTTGCGAAAATTATTGGACACTATTATTTCAAACTTACTACACGCACGCAACAGATATTCATTAAGGTGCACAGAAAAAATCAAATAAATGGCTTTAATTGTTTCAAAGAAACTTTTTTTTAATTAAGGGCGGTAATGAACTAAAATTGAAAATCTCCGTGTTGACAAAACGCGTCTGAAAGTCGGCGTTGTTAGGCTAAAAATCGTTGTTCCCACCTGACAGGCGATAGTGTGAAGGTTTATAGGCTCCTTTTCCATTTAGTTTTGCGTCGTGGCTGTTGTTTTAATTTTTTAATGCTGTGAAACATCATCTTTCTTGAGATTTTCAACGATGAACTAAAACACAAGCGCTCACGTGAAATCCGAAGCAAGCGGCGGCGGCCGCCATGCTGAAATCATGCATCAGCCAATGAGAGTGCGTCAAATCGGTCACGTGGTGCCAACAGGCCAATGAAGAAACGCGATCTTCAAATGCTTTGGAAAGTTAGTTTGAAACCGCCAGAAACAGCCTACTAGAATTCGCCCGATTGGCTAATGCCAAATGGCCGTCGAGAAAATATGTTGAGAGGCCTGGATTTATGGGAATTCCAGCTTTCCAACGAATCCAAGATGGCGGCGCCCAGTGAAATCGTTCGATCGCTACCGCTGATCAAAAAAAGACCAATTTTCTGCTTTCTAACTTACGAAAAAAGAACGAGAACGACATTTTTGCAGTTTTTAGTGAGTCTACACTCAACTAAAGTGCTTTTTACAAAATTATAGACTTCGGTAACAACGTTTTTTTTTTTTTACAGAAATCGACGGATAACACGTCATGTAGCGAATTTCAGCTTTTCTCTTTTCAATATCTTGGCCGCAAATTGCGGTTTTTCGACCCGCAGTTTCCCTTCAAAGTTGAGATGATTTTTTTTTTCACGGCCTAACCTGGTTACAACGGGGCAGGCCCGATTTGCAAAACTTTGTTTCAGAGGACCAATTAGAGGCCCTGAATAGAACATATGTTTTTATTCCTAAAATACCTATGCTACCTAATTACATTTTTGCAGTTTAATTCGGGACGGTATTCTGGAATGAAAACTTATTTTCCATTCCTCTGCCCTGGATGGAAAATATGTCTTTATCCCTACAATACTTAGCCAATTAGTTTTTTTAATTACAGACAATAATGGTTATTTGGGAAACTTATTCTGGCATAAAAAAAGAAAAAAAATCTTCGCAATGTTTTTTCCTCAGACTTAATAGGTTAAGTAAAATATTACATAATAAAATAAAATGGCAAAGGAAACAAATACTTGATTTATGTTTTCGGGGAAATTTGGTTCGCTTACTGGGGCATTTAGAAGATTGTCGACACCTGCCCCCATAAAATCATTGTCCTGCATAGAAGCTCATGGGCTTATATCCGGAGCATGGGCTTAAATTCGAAAATAAGCCCAGGGCTTATATGCGGGGATTTACGGTACATTTACACTTATTCGTTTCTCTCAGTCTGACGGGACGAATATTTATCCATTATTCTGCACAACTTGAGCAGCAAATGACAACAATCAGATGAAAAAAAACAGACAAAACTGAAATAGAAAACCAGTAGGAATGGAACTATCGAAAATAAGTTAAAAAGACATGGCCCTCTCGGAAAAAAAACATGTTCTTGGGCATTAGACCTACAAAGTGAGTTGGCAATTTATGCCTAGTTTTATTTTTAATATTTTTTAATCCAACTTTCAGGTGTGCAATAAAATATGTTTCAGTTTTGCCCTATAATTTTTTTTTTCAAATGAAATGTAGTTTTGGGTGTATCTGTCTGCTTAATTCTCGTATTATTCTAGGTATTAAAGTAAATTTTGTGCACAAAATTATGAACTGTCAAATTATTTAAAGTCACTGACATAGCTTGATTTTTAATAGCTTGATTTCTAACAATTTAAAGCAGTCATTATAAATCAGTGCAGGACTAATAATGAAGTACGAGTTGTTGTTCAGAGTAATTCTTATTTTTTTAATCAATACTTTACGTTTTCCTTTGTTCGTATTTAATTTAAGCTTTTACTTAAAATATCAACCTGATTTAGGAAGCTATTGTCTGTTTCTAGTCGCTAAAAGTAGAAAAAACTAGCAGCCGCGAATGCTAACTTAGCGCCGAAGTGGCACATGCCAGGAGCGCCCTCCTGTGGCGAACTGTAGCGACTTACTGTGCGCGTCATCGCGCCGTGCTGGCAAGAGGGCGGCAAGAGGGCGGCACGTTCGAACAGCGAGTGATCGACGTTGTGGGTGACTATTTATTTGTTTTCAGTGGATTGTTGGTGGATTGGTTTTTTTTTGGTGATTTGGAGTGTTGTTGAGAGATTGTAGAGGCGGCAGGTTGATGACAAGTGATTGTTGGGGACTTGGAGAGATGTGGATTGTTAGCAAGTGGTGGGCGGAGTTGGCACAGGATTGTTGAGCGGGTTCTCGTTGACGGATTGTGTTTTGGTTGAGACTGTTGACTTGGGATCGGTGGATTGTAGTGAATTAATCAGGGTGGCTCTTCTCTCCTTCTAGGTTTGCTTGACCATTATTGTCAGTCGGATTTTATGAGTCAGTTGGTAATAGGAAGCCGTTGGAATTGTGGATTGGGGACTAGTGTTCATTGATGCGGGAGGTGTGCGATCTTTCGGTTTCGGTTTTTGCTGTTGGATCGAGTCTGTGTGTTGTTTTGCTTGGTGTGGCGGTAAGCTGTTTGGGGCAGTAGAGGTCTTGAGTGTCTCTTGGTGAGGATTGTTGCTGTTGTCTGTGTCTTGCGGGTTTATTTTGGTGGAAGCCAGTTGTGTTGTGACTATATATTGTGTAGTGTGGCTGCGTTTAGTGGGACCAGAGTGTGCTTTTGGAGTGGGGGCAGGTGTTGCTTCACATTGGGAGAGTGGTTTTCCCCCTGTACTGTCGAGTGGTGGTTGGTAGAGGTGGTGGTGAAGTTTAGACCCAGCTGTAGGGTAGTGTGTGAGGCTCAGTACAATGGCTGATTTGTTTACTCAGGAGGAACTGGTGGAAATAGTGTATGCGCAGGGTGTAGGTGTTGGGGTGGTGGAGGAAGTTGTGACTGCTGAGGGGGCATGGAAAGTAGGTGGAATTGATGGGAGAACTGAGGAGCCCAGTGAAATGGAAAAGATCAGGGAGGAAGTGAGAGACCTCAAAAGGAGGTGCGGTGATCTGGAGGAGGAGAGAGAAAGGATGAAGCAATGGTTGGACGAGTTGGAACAGGGAGTGGTCAGGGTTGGTGAGGGAGCTCGAGGTGAAGGGAAGGAATCGGAGAGGAGCAAGGAAGACCGGAGCGCTTTTTGGTTGGAAAAGATAGCGGAGGTTAAGGAGGCAACCAGGAAAGATATGGAGGTATGGGAAGAGAGGTTGAAGAAAGCCAGGAGTGAAGAGGAAGACAGGGACGAGAAGAAATGGAAGAGGTGGCAAGACGACTTGATGAAGGCGCTCGAAGAGGAGCGTGAAACGAGGAGGGAAAGGAAAGCGGAGAGCAAGAAAAGACTAGTGCACAAGAACTCTGAGTCAGTAGTGGAAGACAGTAGTGTGGAGGAGAGGGGAAGGGGTCAGATGGTGCCTGCTGACATTAGGGGCCTTGGTGAACGGGGAGGTGTGAAGGTTGCTCCTTTGATAAGTGGAAGCGGAGAGAGGTGTAGAAGTGCTTTACGGGATGGAGAGGTAGTGATTGATGTGGAAGATGTAGTATGTTTGGGGGGAGATGGGGATGTTGGTGATGGCGGTAAGATTTGTAGTGGTATTGATATTAGAAGTGTATGTGCTGCTGATGTATATGAGGGGGGTGGGGAGGGAGATGTTGATGATGATGGTATGGCTGAGTTGAATGTTGATATAGGGAAAGAGTGCATTCGTGAGAATAAGTTAGGTGGGAGGAATGAGGAGATTGAGCCAGGGGAGGGTGAAGGTGTTGATGGCACTGCCGATTGTAGGAGTAGGGGGGGAACTCTGCGGGTTGAGAAGGGGATGACATGGGGAGGGAGAGGTCTGGAGGGAGAGGGTGGAATAGTGGGGGAAGGAGGGGAGGGGAGGAAGGTATGGGATGGTATTGTTGTTGGGGACAGTAATGTGCAGAGACTGGCGAGGGCAGGGGGGGATTGGGAGGATAGAGGGGTTATTAGATTCCACCCGATTTCGGGGGGAAGATGGGGGGATGTGTCAATGTTGCTTGGGGGCACATTGAAGTCCTTGGTGAAGGAGGGAGGATTTGTTGTCCTGTGTGCGGGAAGTAATGATGTAGGGAGGGGAGGCTGTGAGTGGTTTGAGAGGGGGCTGGAGTCGTGCATGAGGGAAGGGTGCTCGGGTTCTGGTATGCCTGATTCCGGAGAGAAGGGGGATGGAGGGTAAGGAGTTGGAGGAAGTGAGGAAGTTTAATTCGCGGTTGCTGAGGAGGATGTGGGGTCCGGAGGTGGAGTGTGTTGATACGCGTGGGGTCTGGACTAGGGAGGGGTGGTCCAGCGATGGGGTGCACTATGCCCCTGGGGCTGCGAGTAGAGTATGGAGTTTGATTGTTAAGGCAGTGGGAATGACTTTTTTGGGAGGGAAGTGGAAGGAGAGAAAGGGGACTTAGAGTCTGGTGGGGAGGGGCATCTAGGGAGAGAAGGGGAGGAGGGAACAGAGTTTCTGGCTAGAGGAGAACGTGAAAGGAGGAGAAGGGGAAGGGATGAAGAGAATGGTGGAGAGATCTGGAGGGCAGGATTTATCAATATTTGTGGAGGAAGGTCTTCGGGAAAATGGGAGGAACTTAGGAGAGGGGTGGAAGATGGGGAGTTTGACCTGGTCGGTGTGGCGGAGTCTCATCTTAGGGAGGAAGAGGAGCCTCCTGGGTGGAGGGGCTGGGAGTGGGTGGGGCTGAATCGGGTAAGGGGGGATAAGAGGGGAGGGGGGATTGGGTTTTTTTTTCGGGATAGGGGCGGGTGGAAGAAATGGGGTGGGGAAGGTAGGGAGCATTTGTGGGTTACCGGGGAAGTTGACAGGAGGAAGGTAGCAGTGGGAGTGGTGTACCTTGAGGTGGAAGGGGGTAGTGAGCAGTGGAATGGTGATATCTTGGGTAGTTTGGAGATTGAGGTTGAGAGGCTGAGGAAGGAAGGGTTTCATATTATTGTTTTGGGGGATTTCAATGCGCATCTGGCTGAGTGGGGGGGATTGGACAATAGGAATGGGAGGGCAGTTAGAAATTTTGTAGGGGAGTGCAGGTTGGAGTTGGCCAATCTAGGGAGCACTGAGAGGATGGAGTGTACGTGGAGCAGAGGGGTGCTCAAGTCAGCGGTGGACTTTGTGTTGTGGGATGAGGAGGGTGGGGGGTGGGAGAGGGATATGGGGGTGGATGTTGAGGGTAGATGGGGAGTGGACTCGGACCATTGCTTGGTCTGGGCTGAGTGGAGGTTGAAGGGGAGGAGGAGAGTTTTTCCGCGGAGGGAGGGGAGGGAGTGTAGGAAGAGATGGGCAGTCAGGGATCTGAAGTTGCTCGATTTTTTTTGGTGCTGAGGTCGAGAAGGAGGTGGAAGGGTGGGATGAGGGATACAATGTTTGGGAGACTGAGATGCTTAAGGTCGCGGAGAAACATCTTGGGAAGGGGACATGGGGGGTGGGTAGGCGAAAGGGATGGTGGGATGTAGAAGTGAAGGGGGCTATTCAGAGGAGAAAGGAGGCCTGTAGGGTATGGAGGAGAGGAGTTGGGAGAGTTGATGATGGGGAAAGCGCAAGATGCTGGAAGGATTATTTGGCTTGTAAGAAGGAGGCAGGGGAAGTGGTGGCTAGGAAGATCGGGGAATTTAACTTGATACTGGCTAGGGAAGTGGCGAGGGGAGGGAGGGAAGCGGGGAAGAAGTTCTGGAGGTTTGTGAAGGAGAAGGTCCGGGTTGAGGATGGAGGGAGAGGAGGGGATGATGGTGAAGACGTGGGGAATGTTCGAAATATGTTGACTGCAGTATTGAGGGAGCTATGTGAGATTAGGGAGGAGGAGGTAGGGGTAGAGGTGAGGGAGGTGGGAAATGTGCTTGAAGATATTACGGTGGGAGAATTTGAGGAAGCCCTGACCTTTGTGAGAGAGGGGAAAGCTGCAGGGGAAGATGATATGGTGGGTGAGCTTGTGAAGGGTCTGGGTGTCAAGGGTAGGAGAAGGCTGATTAGGGATATGAATGCGATCCTGCAAGGGGGAGTGGTTCCGGAGAGCTGGAAGAAGGTGAGGATTCACTTTGTATATAAGGGTAAGGGGAAGGATAGAGGTAGGATTGAGAACTATAGGCCGGTGGCCATTACGAGTGCGGTTTATAAGGTGTTTATGCGTATTCTTACGAGTAGGTTGAGGACAGACCTTGAAGGGAGAGGGGAGCTGGGAGATGTACAGAATGGGTTTAGAAAGGGGAGGAGAGTTAATGACAATCTTTTTGTGGTGACGCAGGCAATTGAGGTTGCGAGGAAGGAAATGAGAAGCTTGTGGGTGGCCTTTCTGGATATTGCCAAGGCTTATGATGGGGTTAGATGGGGGATGCTGTGGAGGGAGCTTCGGATTTTAGGAGTGGAGGAGGGATTTGATAAATGTCTTCTTGAGAGGATTTATGAGGGGGGAATGTATGTGGCCTCGTGGGGAGGGGTACAGTCTGACTGGGTTGTTAGTAAGAGGGGGTAAGGCAGGGGTGCCCGATGTCTCCTTTGCTTTTCCTGGTTTTTTTGAGAGGGTTGGAGAAGATGTTGACAGAGTCGGGTAGGGGTTTTAGTTGGGGGAAGGCGTGGGAGGAGGGAGTCCGTACTGCAGTGCTGACGTTTGCGGATGATATTGGGGTACTGGAAGAGGGGAAGGAGGGGCTTGAGCAGCTGCTTAATGTCTGTGCAGAGTGGGGAGTAGATAGGAGGATGGAGTTCAGCAGCGAGAAATCCGGTTACATGATTTTTGGTAGGGGGGAAGACCAGTGGGCAGAAGGAGGGGGAGGAGAAGAGATCTTGAGGATGGGAAAGGTGCAAGTGAGGAGGGTGAAGGAGTACGAGTATGTGGGGGTGATGTTGTGTGTGAAGCCGAACTACCTGGAGTTGATGGAAAAGAAGGTGAGGTGTAAAGCGGGAAGGGTAAAGGGCATGATTAAGAAAGTTGCTCTTTGGGGATATAATAGGTATGAGATTGCTCGGGTGCTCTGGAAGGGGGTGGCGGTCCCGGGTGTGATGTTTGCTGGAGGAGTGTTGGTGTATGGTAGGGAGTGTTGGAGGCAGATGGAGCGCTACCAAGGGGAGTTGGGGAGGTGGGCGTTGGGAGCTAATCGGTTTACTGCTGGAGAGGTGGTGACCGGAGAAATGGGGTGGTCTGGTTTTGAGTCGAGGGAGGTGGTGGCGAAGATTGAGTTTGATACGAGGGTTAGGAAGATGGAGGAGGGTGCCATTGTGCGTACTGTGTATGAGTATGTGACGAGATGGTGCAGTACTAAATGGGTGGAGGCGACGAGAAGGCTGGCGGGGAAGTTTGTTCGTGTGGGAGGGGGAGGAATTGGGGGTAGAAGGGGCAGGAGGAAGGGGATTAAAGATGTGGAGGTGGAGAAGTGGACTCGTGATATGGAAAAAAAGTCGACTACGTCGAGGTATCGTGAGGAGAATAGGAGGATGGGGTGGGAGAAATGGTATCTGGGGGATTGGGGGAGTGTTCTGTTCTTTAGGGCTAGGGCGGGCTCACTGGATACCAGGGATTTGATGTGGAGGGCTGGTGGGGAAGATGAGGATACGACTTGTGGGATATGCGGGGAGGTGGACGAGACGTTGGAGCATGTGTTAATTGAGTGCCGGGGTTTGGAGGACCTCAGAGGTCGAGATGAATGGGGGGGGGAGGAGGGGGAGGAGGCTGTAAGATGGCTCCTTGGGTGGAGGGAGGAGGGGAGAGGAGTGGGGAGGGGGAAGAGGGTGCTCTTGGGATGGTGGAATAGGAGGGGTATGGATTAGGGGGAGTGGATTGACGTTGTTTTGGTTGGTTTTCTGTGGACGGGAGGGCATTGCGGCTTTGGCCGCACTCTGTTACAAAAGGGAAGCCCATAGCATCATCATCATCATCATCGTTTTCCAGCATTACGGGAGCTACGGTTGACTCGGCCTTCCTTTCTTAGGGGGCTCTGGCTTAGCCGAGTAGCGGATAAGCTGAAGATGAAGAAGTCGCGGTAGTACCATGACTTGGTAAGCTTTAGCTTTGTAAAGTACTTAAACTAAAATGTAGTCTAAAGATACGTTAGCTAATAAGATCTTAGGGGGAAGGGATCCTAAAATGATTTAGACCCCAATAAGAGAAATAACAATTAGTCCTAGCTCTTAAGCCCAACATTTCTTAGCCTACGCAATGAATGAGGACAAGCTAGTGTGAGGTCCACGGGTTCCTAAAAACCTTGATAATTTATTAATTTTCTTCCCGACCCAAAATAGTAAAGGGAAGAAGAATTAATATAATATTTTTTTTGATTTTGTTCAAAATCATAAACTTAACTTGTTTCATCGCAAAATGCCTGAAAATTGAGTTAAACTATTTTTAACTGGTTCCAGCCGTAAGTTGTGCACCCAACCGAAAGTTGTTTACCTTCAACGTTAAATAGTCAACCTGTAACTTGTTGTGATATCTGCCATAAATAAATGTGCATATGTTTGAAATCGACTTCTTTTATTCTGACTTCTGCATGAATAAATTAAGCACGTTTTAAATCATAACAGAGTTAAGGTTAGGTCTCATTCGCGAATGAGTGGTGGCAGTTCTACCAGGATCGTCGAGAGGAAGGAGAATACTGTCAGTTAGGAAAAATGTTACGGCCCCCCCTAGGGACTTTAGCTAGGCTCCGTAATATTATACATGAATTTTAATATTTGTAATTTAATGACACAAACATACGAGTTTAATAAAAAAAAATTCAATTTGAGTTTAAAACAAGATAGTTACATAGGATTGTTGCTGCCAGGATGTATGTCTAATGCTTAGTGAGGCTAACATGCCTAAAGATCTTTGCTCTGTGGAATTTTTTACTTTTTTTTTTATTTATGTATACAAATATAAATAAAAATATTTGTTTAATTTATACTTTATTAACACAAAAAATTCAGATTATTTTTAAATATTTTAAGTAAGTTTAAAACAACTTAGTTACTTTTATTTTTACGGAAAAGTACCCATCATGCATTGCATTGTTAAATTTCAAGATGACTGCTCATGGTTCAAGTTGCACTAAAACGCTACTCGACAACAGAGACCCCCAGCAACTAATAAAGTTTTGACTTCCATAAATAGTCAGCAATCAACTGTAACATATTCTGTTCCAGTAACCACCATTCTTCTTGGGATTTTAGGATTTATTTGGTGCGGATTACTCTCACAAACCAAGAGTCAATAGGTAGGCGGCCCATTAAAAACATTTGGAACTGCTGCTTTAGTTAGGCTATTAAACGTTAGGCCTATCGGTCACAGATCTACAACGATGTAAGCTCTTTGAAATTAACTTTCTGTTCGAAAACCTCTTCGGTACTCTTAGTACTACAGTATTTTTTAAACCAACGATACTTTTCTATACCTTCGATACTACCGAAAAATCGAAACCAAGTTTTGAATTTCGGTACCACTACCGATACCAATAAAGTATCGGTATTGAAATTCGATAGTATCACACACCCCTGCAAACTGCAATAAAATAGGATGGTGGAAAACGACCACACTGCTAAAGTCAAGTTCCCCATTTGATCGACATCTAAGGGAACTGTAATCACTAGCAGTTCAGCAACATTTGAAGAGATGCACCCCTAATGAACACGTAAAGCCCATCAAATCCAGGGATTCGTTTTCTCCCCTTAAGAGAAGAATTTGCCAGTATGCTTACAGATCAGTAGAATTGAGTGCTTACTAAATGCAGGAGGCCATGCCAGGTTGGAGCACTTCTTTCAAATGGTGAAAATGTAAGAAAAAGTTTACAAAATATTTGTGCCTGATATCACAGTCTGTCAAAAATGTGCAAGGATACTGGTGAAGGTACAGTATTCTTAGTTCTGAAATTGAGTATATTTGCTCATGAACCATCTAAAATCTTCTGATGAACTTTCAGGAGTAAAACCGTTACGGAATTTTCAATGTAGTTTCACTTTACTTTCTTGAACATCAGGCCACGAAATATTGGAATCTGATATCGGCCAACATTTTCTTAACATAGGAATTTGCACTTTAGCATATCGATGCATACTTAGAGCCGAGTTTGAGTATTTTGTGAACATTGCTTCTTTGAAAGTTTATACATTTGTTAGTATAAGACCACGAAAAAAAAAATTAGTTGGTTCTGAAGCTCTGCCTGCTGGTCAAATTTGCCCCTGGTTATCGTTTTATTACTGTGCAAGGAAAAGCAAATCAGTTAGCTGAAAATGTATGTATATAGTGTATTTGGCTTAATGAACAGACTTAATGATGAGGGATCAAGATTAAACAAACTTAACAAAGCTTCAACAATTAGCAAAAGGATGAGGGAGCTCATTCTTGCCACGGTAGCAAAGAAAAAGGGCGAGCGGCCGACAATGAAACGGATATGCGCGCTAACTAGGGATGTGCGATACTTGATAAATTCGAGCCAAGCCGCGTATGAAACTTGTACTCGAATTCGGCTCGCTGCTCGCATCCGTACTCGAAAAACTCGAATCCGGCGAAAATGCGATAACTTCGCCAATTTTTGACCGATTTTGACATTCCAATATACCAAATCGATCGTCTCGGCGAGAGCTTTCCAGTAGTGCAGATTAAAAATCAGTAACTGAAACTATTTTCAAGTTATATCCTTAAAACTAGAAAACCATGACCCACACAGTCAACTAAGCACCATCTTTGTTCTTATTATCTTAACAAATTAAAGAGAAACTTGCAAACAAAATATTTCCATGAAATACTCGAACTCTGCTTGATACTCGATTCTTCTGCTGTAAACTCGCACATCCCTAGCACTAACCCTACATCCCTAGCACATCCCTACTCGCACATCCCTAGCACTAACACTTAGAAACAAACACTACTGCTTTAATAATGCTGACTATTAGAGGCGAGTTGAATCAGCGGGAATCAGCTGGACCGGCGTGGGGAACAACTAGTAAGTATTATTTAGCCTTTTTTGCATTCAATTATTGAGTTGTATGTTAACCACTTGCAGCTCTATAAAATTAAAATCCAAGTGTTCTGAGCAGTTAAAAGCTGACTTAAGTTACTTCAGATAAAATAAAAAGTCTGGTGGCCTGATTACTTTTGATGAAAATGTCTGAGAACCAAACGTATTTCTTTTCATGGCCTAATAACTGTTAAGATGCTTCTTAGCTAACTGTTCTAGTCAGTGTGTACAAATAATTTCCCAATTTTAGGGTTATAACTACGGTTTGAGCTACTGACTTTCACGTTGCAGCACTGTAAAGGTTTCGTTGAGTCAATGAATTTGGTGTATTGGAATATCAAAATTGGTTAACAATTTGCAAAGTTATTGCATTTTCACTGGATTCGAGTTTTTCGAGTATGGATGAGAGCAACGAGCCGAGTTTGAGTACAAATTGCATACTCTGAAGGGAAAGTTAATTGGACACACATCGATGTTTACTTTCAGTGTTCATCCAGTTGTCAGTATTAGGCGGCGAAGCCTCGACAATCTTCCAACGGCGGTTGTCACATTACTACACTTTGCTGTAATGATGACAGTCGGCCTGCAGCTTTGGCCTCCTTTTTGGCTGTTAGTCATTGCCATTAGTTTAGACGTAAGCTACTGTAACCCCTGCTGGTCGACTTATACTATCCCCTGCGGCAGACCCATCCTGCACATCATCTTGTTACCGAGAGCTGTTACAACACACAGCACGTGCTACGACAATGCTGTGCTTCATCACTTTTGCAGTTTGGGTAAGAACCGCCAAAATGGTTCGCGCCATTTTCCTATTATATTACAGAGTCACTTATGCAAAACCAAATATCGTCAAGTTCCACTACTCAAACAGTCAAAAATTTGCATGTTTTCAGTAGTAGAACTTGACGAATTTGGTTTTGCGTAAGTGACTGTAATATGAACTTCAACCAAAATAAATTTGCTGAATTGACGGTATTTTTTATTCCCAACATACTCGGCTCGGTTCAGATTTTTGAGTATCGCACATTAGTTATGCAGTACTGTGATATTGTTCCCTTGTTGCAGTTTGTCTTATTTATGAATTTTGTGACAGATTCTGTTTAGATGTTGTTTGAACTATTAACTTAAATGATGTACTTTTAGATTGTTTACATTGCGGACCCATATAGACCGTATAGCCTTGGACCTACCTTGTCTTTTAATGTTAATAATTTTAAATAATAATAAAAAAAAAAAAACAGAAATAACATCCATGGTAAAACTGAAAAAGGGTATTTTGCGGCATAGACATGTAAGCTTCAGATGTACAAGGATTTCTGTTCCTGGGACGCTGGTGTGAAGTGTTCTCACCTCTAGACTTGAAGAATATGTGACAGTGTGCCCACGACTATGTACATGGCATGGTTGTCCTTCAGACTGGACGACAATGATGCCCACCCTTAAAAGACGTTCATCATAAACTTAGTATACATTCCCTCATTGTATGCATCAATCTATCGTTAAGTTGCAAACAAATTCTGCCTTTTGATATCTACCGAAATCATAAACGAGAATAAAAATGATTTGGAATGAATTGTAAGTTTATTGTAAAGAAAGGGTAGATGTCAAAGTTTAATTGACGTTTATGAAGTTCATAAGGGTTCTGGGCTTGTACCAGCACTTTTTGGGTAAGCACTGCCTGCACTGCCTACCCAGAGCTACGTTACTACCCGCTCACTAGTACTAATTACAACTGCTTGTTTTATTTGTAGGTCCTAATGGTATTTGCCGCACTAGTATTTATCGCCTGCTACCAGTTCATGTCGTACATGGCTCGGCCATCATTTTCCGAAACAGGACAACTGTTAGATGGAGGTGTCGATCTTAATATGGAGACAGGTGTTGCAGAGTAAGTAGAAAAAATACCACTGAGTCCAGAAGTGGTATGTTCTCAAAATAGTAAGTCTTTTCGATACTGATATTCAGATGTTGAGAACAGTATTTCGTTCAGATGTCAATAACAGTATTTAATCTAGTACCTGTAGGGGGTTTTAGGTGCAAAATGGTGTATTCACAATGTATTACACAGAACTAAGGTTGTGCAGATTCCAATGCTGGTACCGGTATCGGACCGGCACCGGTTAACAAGTATGGAATCGACTTGTTTTTTCCAGAATCAGCATTTTCGTACATTTTATATGGCATATTGTTCCCAACGCTACTAAAAATTAACCTGCAACCAAGTCAGTAAAGGATTAGACCTATATGTATAAAATGTTTACATGATCTCATTGAGCAATAAAGTGTTTTAGTTACGTGGCACCGGCACAGCCTTACACACAACCAAAGGGATAAAGCTATTTAGCTAAAAATTGAAAATTTTTAGTGGACGCTGGCTGCCACCTTTTTCAGGCTGACATCAAAGAGTCCTACTTCGCTACATCACATCAACAACAGTCACTCCTTTTCCTTTTGATTGTGTGTAATCCATTGTGAGTGTGACTGATTATAACCAAAGTAACAATACCGAAAAATCAATGTATCCAAAAATGTTGGTTCGTGTTGTTAGGGTGTGTAGCAGGTTCAGAAAATGTAGGGTGGACACCTGAAGTCCATATTACAAATATCCGTATATCAATTTCTGTGTAACCAATTAATTTTTCTATGTGTTAAATGTAAGATACCTAAACATGGCAAATAATACTTCCTATTAAAAGCTCTGCCACTCATGGTTTGCTGTAAAACGTCCTGGAAACAAACGGAGTGTATCCGAAAAACATTTTTACCACTTTGCTTCTAAGTGAGTAAGAATAGCGCATATTGAGTTCCCACATACTTTCCATTGTAATTACGTTTAATTTAATGTATAGTAGGAGTAAATTGGTCGAATAGAAGGTGAGCTGTGCCCGTTGAGTACGCCTAAGGTATAGCAGTTAGTGATAAAAAGTACAACTTAATACCCAACCAAAAACTACATACTGTATCCCAGATTTCAATGGGCATTTTTTTTTGTAGAACTGCATCGTGCAATCCATAATCATGCGCTATGCAGCGTGCAATTGCATTGTGCAAGCCATGACTCCATCCAAACACTACACTTGCAGCAAGTTTTACGACTAACTTAGTAACAATCAAATCTTTTTCTCGTTTCCATGGAAGCAGTTCCCTCTGCCTTTTCCTTTCTCTATAGTTGGTTTCTCCCATCCTTTTGCTCGTTGTTTCTTTCTTCATCTTTTTTAACATACCCAGAGGGTTAGCCTAATTCAATATAGGCCTACTCTTGCTCACTCCAGATGAGGAAGACCTACGAAATTTCGCCATCCCCTCCTTAAACTGTGGAAACGGTTTGTGGACGACATCATCGCAGCAATGAAGAGAGATTGGATTGAGAAAGTGCACACATTGAGGGAAGATTTTAACTTCACGCATGGAGTAGGGGTGGACAAGAAGTTGCTGTTTCTTGATGTGTGGCTCGAGCATAATGAGAAAGGAGCAATTGACTACCAACCATACACGAAACCAACCATTTCAGGAAAAGGAAATTCTTTGTCGTCGGACCACACAAAAAACCAACTCTTCATGACAGGGAAAAATTTATTTCATAGGCTAGTGAACAACTGTGACTGAGTAGGTGGCTCTACCTCAGCAGGGACGAGCGATGGGGTAATATAGTGAATTAGGCTACCCTCCAGGTGCCTTAAATAGGATGAACAAAGAAGCAATGAGAGAAAGTAAGAGAATAAACCAACTAGGGAGAAAGGAAAATGCAGAGAGAACTGTTCCCATGGAAACGAGAAAAAGATTGAGTGTTACTTACCTCAAGGGCGCGGGTGAGGAACAGCAAAGAGTGTTGAGGCAAAAAGGTTTTGACTTGTATATTTGGAGGGACAAGAACCTCAAGGATCGCCTGATGAGAGGAGGAAGAGGTGCATCCAGAGGAGTAAAACCACGTCGAGACCAACATATCGAAGAGGAGCAGGTACTCAAGAAGATAAATAACACAGGAGAAGGTGTGTACTGCATGCCCTATGGTGAGTGTTATACCGTTTATGTGAGTGGAACTAGAAAAGGGGTTCGAAACAGGATAAGACAACACTTGGCTGGCGTAAGAAGGAAGAAAACGGAATCGCACACCACTACATGGACAATAAGACATAGAATAGTGTGAGCAGAAATGACAACTTGTTTCGAATTCAGCACGAGAGTGCCATCTGGGGGTACTGACGTCCCTTGTGATCGAAGCACACGTGATAGAAGCAGGCTGCTTATGAATATTCAGATACCTTCAGCCTCAGCCATCAAGTATCTAATGAGGCGTGACTTCACAAGTGCTCCTCCAGCAGTGGAGTGCGCCTGATAAATGTAGTAGGCTAGGGCAACAACGACCGCCATAGTCAAACGATGAGATGTGAGCCAGGAGCTTTAAAATTCATCAAATACGTCTGATGAAGATACAGAAAACCTCTTTAATACGAACTATAAGGGGACTGCTAAAAATGCCGAACGACGAACGGGAACAACGAACGGCAGGTCATGCGGCGGCCACAACAGGACAAAATGCAACAATGGATGAGTGACGGGAATCAGTTTCCGAGTGGCCAGAAGAATAACAATGCCAAGGGCTTGGAAGAAGGGCGAACGGCAGTCTCCTTGTGTAGCAGGTGAATGTCGAATGGTAACTGCTTCAGTTGCATAATGAGTGGGACGCAAAAACTATGAAAATCTTCGTCCAAACCATGATGAGCGTTGATAGTTCAGGGAGGCCGTAGAAATGGCGGGTTCTGCGAACGAGAACGACGAACGGGAACGGCAAACGACGAACGACAAACGGCCAGGGACGGACGGGAATCTTCCTTGTATAGCAGGTGAACGGCGAACGGTGAATGCTTCACTTGCATAATGAGGGGGACGCAGCATGTAAAAGATGAAAATCTTCGTCCAAAACGAGATGAGTGATGATAGATCAGGAAGCCGAAAAAGTTCCCTTCTTGAGAGGACGACCAGCGAACGAATGAACGAGCGAACGCGAACGGGACTTCTTACATGAAGTGGCAGCAGGTTCTGCGAACGGGAACGGCAACGACGAATGGCCACGGCAGCGACATTGACGCAGCGGCCGCTGGAGCTTGCACTGAGCTTCAGGACCGACGAACGGGAATGGCGGACGACATGACACGCCTTGCAAGGTTGACAGACGGTGAGCGGGAAGATGCGCGGTGCGATGAGCTGCAAAGACCGCTGAACGGCGACGGGAGCGGCGGGCGGTGCGATGAGCTTCAAAGACCGGCGAACGGGAACGACGAACGACGAGCAACGAACGGCCAGGGCAGCAATGTTGATGCAGCGACTGCTGGAGTATGTGCTGTGCTTCAAAGGCTGACGAGCGATGCGATGTTGATGGGCTTCAAGATTGAGTAACGGCGAACGGGAATGAAGGTGGCGACGGGAGCGGGCGGTGCGATGACTTCAAGACCGGCGAACGGGAACGACGAACGAAACCCAAGATGGCGGGTAACAGAGCGCAGCAGCCGTGACGGATGCGTGGAAGAAAAGAGATGGCTGGCTTACGCCGTAGCACTATTTATGGAGGGCCTGCGCGCGCCGGACTCACGCATGCGCAGGTGGGTGTCTGAGCTGGGCGTATCTAGAGAGTTTAAAATCCTGCAGGGTACAGAGCACTCAGGAACTGAATGCAATTTAATTTACAGGTAGTGTATTTTTCCCCTTAGGCAATAGAAACCAATTTTGACCTCCCCCCAGGTAAAATTGGGCTTATTAACCGTAGTTCTTATTAAACGTACGAGAGAAATTGGATTGTAACTTTTAAAAAAAAATTAGCCTATGGGTATACGGTATTTTCTTTTCATTCGTCCTTGACCTTTGCGTTTGCGCAAAAGGACAAAACTCTTATCACTTCCCAAGATGGAGTCAACTAGCGATTGATGTTTTGCGTGAAACGAAACGAAATTCAAGGGGGAGGAAAATGAAACCGTTACGATCAGCAAATTCGTAAAAATAAGCTGCAGTTGTAAATATTTGTTCGTCTTATCCGTACTTTCGTATTAACAGAGTTCATTATAGCCGTATATATTTAGTGCTGACTGAGTAGCTGACCAACCAAAGTCTTGAAAAAAGTTCTTATTAAGCGGGAATTCTTGTTATCTGAGTTCTTATTAACGAGGTTATATTGAAGTTGATAATGTGGAGTATCGAAAATTTGCAGAATAGTGGATATTATGATATTGAGTGTCTTGAACTTGGGTAAATTTTTTCACGAGTGATAGTGAGCTGTCCTAGTAGAAATTCCATTCGTTTATTCAATGGTATAAATAACTTCTAGTTTCTTTCACTTGACATCGCTTTGCTTCCGGGCCTAGTAAAATAAGTTCAACTTCTGAGGCAAGACATTACACAAACGTTCGTAGACTTGCTGTCGTGAATTCTTAGAATGAGTTCAGCACCCTTAGCATATAAAAATCTTTTTCAGCTCACGAGATAACAAATAAGACCACACTCGTAAGCGCATTCCATCTTGGAACAAAACACAAGAGCTGGAATTATAGCAGCAGTTGTAGTTCCAAAACATCCCACAAGAAGTTGCAACAAAGCGATGAAGTCAATTTGCAGCGGCAAACATTAGTCGTAGCAAGTAAAGGTTGCTGAATTTTATTAATTCTTGATACTATTGACTACATTACAATTAAAAGAAACTCCTAAGAAGATCATCAGACGCCCCTTCTCTCCAGGGGCCTGTGAAGGGATGTTTAGCAGACATTTCAACCAGTAAGAATGGGCAACCAAATAAATGGTGTTTCTAGTCATCGGCAGAAAATTTCTACTACCTGTAAATTTAATTGCATTCAGTTCCTGAGTGCTCTTTAGTTACTTGAGGTTTTTTCGCTCTTTAGATACGACCAGTGCGCAACCCCACTGCGCATGCGTCAATGCGCAGCCCTCCTATAAAACGTGACCGGCGCGTCGGTTGGCCATCACTTTCCTCAAGCTCTCGTAGAAGACAGATCGCCTCTCCAGCTGCATCAGCCCACCGAAAGTGCCCGACGTTCGCCGAAAGTCTCCAAGCCTCAAGTCCGAAAGAAGTCCTTCCCCACAACCTTCACCGCAAGCTCAAGGGAAGAGGACCTTCACCATCAGGCCTAGCCTTCGCCGAACATAAACAAGCCTTCGCCGAACACACAGCCTTCGCTGAACACACAACTTTTGCCGAACACACAACTTTTGCCGAACACACAAC